>PXOD01000324.1:0-36969 GCA_003012165.1 Paramyrothecium roridum
GGAGGAGGAGGAGAAGTGTACCTGTGACTAATGCCGTACTGTATGGATCAAAGTACAGTACCGACTTACAAGCACCTTCAGGCAGAGCAGGGGAACGGGAGGGAGGTGTGGGGGGCCGCGCTTTCCCTCGATTGGCAGCAATGGAAAAGCCTGCTCTCGCCTTTGGCAAGGCGTGTGCGTGGGCGCGTGCCGGGTGTCGACGGATCGACGCTTGGACGGCAGCGGATGATGGGGACCGACAGGTTGGTGCAGAACCCACCCACATGTTGCCAATGGCATGCTCTTCGCCCAGGACACCGCGCGTCCCCCCCATGCTGCTAGGTATGGTAAGTTACTGTGCAGTACAGTGAGCCAATGCCTGTAGGTCAGCGCTACAGCGCATGCCTGTACGCAAGGGAAGCTTTTGCCTACCTGCTACAGTGTGCCTCTGAATCTGGACATTGAATGGCTGCCCGCAAGTGCAATGTTGCAACGATGCCATGGTAGCTCCTTCACCCCAGTCTAGCAGCGAAAGCTTGCGAGCACGGTGACCTGGGAATTTCCAGGAAGCCCATTCAACGGATACGGGACCATTGGGCTTCCCTCACCAGCCCGCTTCCTGTGCCCACTGGCCGGGGGGGTTTCATTTGCAATTCTGAGGCCGGTGCTACTTTGGGCGGAGGCGACATCCTCTCCGGGTTCCCTGGCGCCTCCGCCCTTCTCTCCGGCCGTGGGCAAACTTGTCGAAGCGTTCATGGAAGCTTGAGAAGCTCGGCGCTCATTGGCTCCCACACCATGGCCAGGGCAGGGCTAGAAGTGCTTGGTCGCTAGTCGTCATCGGGTAAGACCAGGAAGGGCTGCACCCCCACCTGCGGTCCCCGAGACCAGCCAGCCGGTACTCGATGCGGCTTAGTGCAGCAAGCGAATGCATTCCCAAAGATTTTCGCTTGCCTTTAGCAACCCTATCTTTGGGTTTCGGCAGAGTTTCAAGCCCTGGGTGGCCAGCGACGGGGAGCTTTCGAGGCCGCCGTCGAGACCAGCCTCTTTGCCGGCTGGGCCATCGTCGTCGTCGTCGTCGTCGTCGTCGTCGTGGAGACAACGGAGCCACGCCGTAGGGGGATCATCTTGGGACGAAGCTGAGCCGTGTAGCGGCTTGGTCCTAGCCATCCCGGACTGGACTGCTGCTCGGGCTGCATCAACCCTAACGGAAAGCTCGTTTTGCCACATACGAAAACCACTTCGTCCTAGACCAAGCCGACACGGCCGAGCAATGTGACGAAGGCGAACAATTGCTCATAGTACCGCATATTGTCAAGTCATGGAATGAATCAGAGCGGCTGCTCGTCTGCAAGCAAGGTACTCGAATGCCAGATTCCACGGACTGTAGGAAAAGGGTGGGCACCCAGATAGTCACCAAAACCGCCCTTTGATGAAGTTAGTAAGGTATGGAGGCAGCCCGCACTGCAATCTTGCATGCCTATAGTCCACATTCACTCATAATATCCCTTGGTACTGCCGCAAATCACGGACACGCCATTGTCAGCCTACGTGCCGTATCGACGATGTTCATTGCATTTACAGCGCACGCGTGCTGCGCTGCGAGGCGAGGCGATGCGATGCGATGCACTGCATCGTGATGGCCACGCCTTGCTATGCCAAGCGATACGGTACGATACCTACTCCTGCACTACTGCACACCAGACGGTCGCGGCGTCTCTGGGCGAAAAGTGGAGTTGCACTTTGGCGCGACCAAATTTGTCCAGCTCTCCCTTGCGCCCATGGTTGGGCTCATGGCGACGTCCGGGGGAGGGTTTGATGGCAATTGGCGAGGCCCAGGTTCTGTGACAGGAATCCTCAATTTTGGGGTCAATGCCAGCAGTGGACCCGGCATCGTCTAGTGCAATCTAGAAAATAACTACAGAGCCGAGACCTAATTACTGTCTGGCATCTTCTGTCTCGTGATGGGGACTCAAGGGGATCGACGGCAACACCCAGCGAGAGGCCCCCAAGCATCCCGCAAATCATGGCATTTTGCCTCACTTTGGCTTGCCTTGCTTTGACCTGCCTTGCCTCTGGAACGAGGAGAAGAAAATACGTTGTAGCGACCCCTTGTCCCTTTTCTCCAGTAATGATTGGCGCGCTGCCGCTAGGAACTTCCCCGGAGAGAAGGCTTGTCCGGATCCATTCAAGAAACGTGCGACCAGGCTTTTAGTCCAATCCGCGCCTGTTAGCCCTGGTTTAGGAGTGGCAAATACCTCCACCAAAAGATCACGGGGCCTAGCAGAAACAATACTGGCCGACGCTATCAGCGCAGTGTCCGGATAGGCATGGCAGAGAGCACAAGGGGGCTTTTCCCCCCCGTTGCCGTGGCGGTGCTTATCCTGAAGTGCAATTTTACCAATTTCAGGTATGCGAATTTGCAAGGTATCTTTACCTCATGACTAGGATTAACGGCAAATACCTATCATGCCAAATCGGAAGTGGGACGAATAAACCCTTCGAGAAAATGACCAGGGTTCGCAGAGGGGGGGGATGAGCCGGGACGCTGGGCTGGTAGGTATCGTGAGTAACCATCAAATTCTTCATCGTGCTGCCCCCCTCTGCTCGCTTCGAGACTAGCTCCACGACCCATGATCCCATGCCACCCTCTGAAACACCAGGATGCAGAAAATTTCTTCTTCTCACGATCCAGAGTACCATTGTCGCGGTTCCAGCGTGCCCCATATGTGCAGGGCGCGCCAAGCGGCAATCCAGTTCACAGGCGCCGAAACGCACGGAACAAATACACACGCTGATTGATGGGCGCGCTCTGGCCTGGCAAATCTGTGATATGTTGGAGAGCACCATGGACACATGCCATAATGCGGCTGCTACTGGTACACAGGCGGTGGAGGTTGATCACCACTGTTCTATCTGGTACGGGGCCGCTTCCGACTTAATCCACTATGGCTCGCTACTCTAATAAAGCCGACACTCTCATCAGGCGCGACATGGAGGTGGACCCCCTCCCTTCAGAGGGGTCACTGCAGTGGGCGGAAGTTTATTCGTACAGGGTCATTTTTTGACGATTTGCTTTTGCACGTTCCTGAGCACGAGAGTTTAGTGGTAAGATGCAAAGACGAGAGTATAAACAATTACCCTCATAGCGGTGAGGACCAAGTTAGTAAGTGCTCGATGGAGTTCACGGACAAGCACTGCATGTGGTGTCATTTCTCGTTTCCGTGCTCCCTTGACCAAGGCATCTCTCTAACCCACGTACCGCGACGTACCGCAGTAATAGACAGTACGTTCTCTTTGGTGAGCCATCAATAATCGGGTTGACTGTGTGTACTTGCGGTCCAATACCAAGCCAACTAGAATGGATCGCCAATGTCAGCACCGGTAGAGGTGCTGCTCTCGAGCTCACACCGCTACGACCACACTGTACAGCGGCCTTCCCTGGCCTAAGATGTAAGATGGTCGATATACTAACTCGAAAGCCCAACGGCTCTCGGCCGCCCGGTCGATCAACCCATTCTCGACCGCTTCGCAGGACTAAGGTTGGCGCGCCTACGGTGTCTCCGAGCCCAGAAGCGGGTTGATCAGTCAGCTAATAACACAAGTAGGACGAGCAAATCAAGGTTCCCTAGCAGGATGCAGCCATATTTCTTATTTGTTCGCATTAATCATTATTACCGACCTCAGGACTAAAACTAATGAAGCAATTGGCACTTTCACCGCTGGCTGGGCTGGTATGGTACTGTACCGTTGACCCCCACGCCTCGAACGACTACACCAGCGATACTGTATACACCTTTCATTTACTGGCGTGCAATCTCGCCGCGTTCGTTCCCCCCCCCGGCGAACCTTTGGGATACTTAATTGCCGTCTCTCTTGCATACCTAGCCTCCCCTTTGCACCACCTTGGATTTAGACGGACTATTTGTTTAGGAAATGAAACATAGTTTTGCAGTTCCTGGACGAACTGCTGGCTGCAATCTACTCGGTGCGGCTTGTCTCAGGTTGCTGGACCCTGAGAAGATGCTCGCGGCTATCTCCCTCCCATTCCTGCTGTTTCTCCTTCCTTTCGGGGTCTAACTCAAGAAGCACATTTGAATTCCAACCCCGTAGCGACCGATGATTCGTGCCTCGGCCAATTGATGCTGATCGTCGGGTTTCCCCCTCTCGTGCCTCGTGTCCTTGTTTCGTCGTTGTTTGTAAGCCTCCCCAGCCAACCAACCAACCAACCCGCGCAGTACATCCAGGTACACACACACACACACACACACACACACACACACACACACACACGCAGCGATGGCTGCATGCGAGCGTGCTTGCTGGCTGCCGCAGAGGGCTGCTGCACGCTGTAGCTGCAGTGTTTGATGGTTTTAGCCTCGATTGGTGTTGGTGGCGGGGCTGCCTCGCTATCCTCACCTCCCCGAAGCTTCACCAGTTTTTAGAGTTCCTCTTTGCCCTCTGCGCAAAACGCTGGTGGTCGGTCTAGGGAGGCAACGGATCTTAATCCACTGGGCGGCCCAAGCCGTGAGACGCACGGCCGAACCAAGCTGTCCCCGGCTGTACGGCCTAGAACTGGGGAGGCGGGTGCTCGGCTTCGACGAAACAACAGCCCGTGCTCAACCGGGCCCGTATAGTGGCATTCGTTTTACAGTACGGATTAAAGCTGCTCTACGTTACTTGCTGTCCAGTGAGTCAGTGACCGAGGCCGCTACAATACTGTACAGTACAGTGCTTGCATTTACGTCTGATTGCGTCGAATTATTGCAACCCGTTTAACTGGCTTTGTGAACTGCGTTTGTGTCATTGTGGCTGGAAGCTTTCGGGCCAAGGAAGCACAATGGCGCGTCCTGGTTGCGGCGTGTCCTTCGCGGCCCTGGCTAGAGAATTCCTCTTCGCGCCGGCCTGAATTCTATTATCAGGACCGCCGCGGCTTATCAAACAGGACCCTGACCATCCTTTAGTCTAGCCCTTCCACCCGCTTCTTAGCACCCGAACATGTCCGAGGCTCTGACGCTGTGCCGCAATCGATCGTCCCGAGGGTCGCTGATCACTTTTGACACCCGTGTGAGTCCAAGCAAAAGAATCTCGACAACCGTTCAGACCAGACCGGTTGTTCCTTGATCCATCTCGGTTGGCCGGAAGCTCAAGTGGGAGGCATGCTGCCGAGCCTCGTTCCGAGCCAAGGTAAAAGTGGCTTTCTGCCTGCGGGGTTGGTCGCAGACGATATGGGTAAGGTATGTGGCTGAAGAGGAGACTTTTTTGGGGCGACCAATTCGTATCCTGCGCGAGAGAGACGAGCAGTCAATGAACTCCTCTCCTCTCTGTATACGCTTCTCTTCTGCGGCAAGCCCCCTTGTATAGGTGCCGGCCGAAGCTGACCGTGGTTAGTACAATCGGCGCATCATCATGCAGACCGTTGTGGGAACCAAAGCGCCTTTTATCAAAGCAATCCCTGGTTCTTATCGAAGGGGGGGGCCGCTTTTTTTGGGTGATGTTCAGGCCCCCGGCCACATCGACTCCACCACAACATGCGTGGGCCTCCCATCGAGGTGTAGTGATGAGCTGCAGCTGGACAAGTGACGTCCAGCCCTGGCGTCTGCAAGCTGCAATACTACCCAGTCGCGCATGATTGCCTGCAGCAGCACATTTAGCATCCATGCCGGTACAGTTGGCTGCCGCCCAGCTGCAAAGCTGCGTTCTCACTCAAGCAAGCGAGGGGGGATGGCCACCTCCCTGTACATGCATGCAACCCAGAAACCCAACTGTTGGTCTTCCATTCGTTCAGTTTCCCCTGTTCGGTGAATGCCTTTCGGGCGACTCCCGTGCGATCCTACCGCTCGCAGACGTGATAGAATGCATAGAACGAATTGCTGCTCCTTGACCGTGTTGCCTATTTCGACAAAGGGTCACCACCATTACCACCACCACCACCACCATCATCACCCACCGCCAACCCCTCTTTCCAAGAGCAAAGGCGGCACGACAAGGAATACGGTGTTGCGTTGATACTGAGTTGTCCTGAACTTTACTCCTTTTCGACCACGGTAGGCAGGCAGATCAAGGCATGAGCATCTTTGTGCGTGTCGGCAGCTTCGGCTTGAAGCTCAGTCCGAACTGCCGTTGGCCACCCGGCATTCTTGACGTGTACATCGCATCACTCGACTTGTAAATTGATTGCCCATTGCCTGGTCATTGGGCTATCTTTCAACATATCGTCGAGCTCGTTTGTCCAAGTCCACTTGGCAGTGTTTGAGCAAATGGCACAAAGGACGCTAAACGATAAGACGTGGCCAAGTTCATTGGCTCCCATAGCCTGGTTGAGATAACTAAGGAAGCTTGAATGACGCCGTGTTGACGTTCAGTTCTTTCCGCACGTTAAGCGAAGCAGGGGAGTATGTTTTCTCCGTAAACGCGCAGAGACAACAACCATCAAGCGTAAGTAGTCCATATTGCATAGTGACAGGCAAGCTTACCAGGCCGCGGTGCATGGGAACTTTGGACAGTCGACACAGTCTGCGGACGGCTGTCTTAGACTTTGCTCGGTTCGAACCAGAACATCTGCTTCTTGCCACTTCCTGCTCAAGTGCTCCCTGATACGAAACCTCCGGCAGTCTGCCAAACACGTCTGCCGTGTAGCCATGACTTTCTTCTCACTCTTATCTTGAACCATATACGAGGGAGCTAGTCCGGTGGGTGGTCGGATCAGGCATGTTGCCTCCTCAGCGATACACGCCCAGTTCAGCGGCTCGAGTACAACGGTTAGCCAGTGCCGGATTGCGTCGCAACCGGAATCATCGATGGCCGAGGTGGATATGAGGCTACTGTACGGTATATGTACAACCTCATGCTGCCGGACCGAATCGGAATACCAAAAAGATGGGGGCACCGTACGAGCAAGGGAACAACAGAACAGCAAGCCAAGTAGAAGCTCAAGAGGAGGTGCCCTTTGTGTTTTATGATACGCAATGCAACGTATCAATCGGTCCATTGCGAGCTCATCGCCGACCCTCCATTTCATTCTCGAATAATGAATTGTCGACGTACGTACCTAAGGTAGACCACATCGTACATAAGTGGTGACACCGGAAATTTGTTTCGGCCCTGCAGCCGCATCGGCGGGCATAGAACCATAAGTAGAGGTGGCCATGCAAATCACTGCCTTTGAGAAGCAATGATCAAGATGGATAAACCTGCAATCCAACCTTATCTTACTTTTGGTGAAGTTGATGATCGTCCTTGATTCCCGCGGCGACCCACAATCCGAAGAGGCTCCCCTCCCCCCCCCTTTCCCCCATTTTCCTCCACCACTCCACTCAGTGCATCGTGTTAATCCCCGGCGCAAGCATGCCGGTTCTAGACTTCACGGTGCGTGGGCGCGCGCGTGCGCAGCCCACTTCACGCTCGACACTGTCTCGTGTACCTGCGTTTTCTTCTCGGGCCTCGTCTCGAACTGCGACACCAAGGCTGCGTGCGCCGCGCCCAGGGCTTGGGCCTTCTTGGAACCGCGTCAGCCTCGTGGATATCAACCTTTAGGCCCGCAGTCAATCTGCTCCACCCCAAAGCGTCTCTAGCTTTCAGGGAGGACAGGGAAGGGAAAAATTCAGAATAGCAGGTCGTTGATTGCGCAACCAACGAGCGACAGTGTGTCATCCTACTCGGAGAAATGTGCGGCCCACCTTTCGAGGTTTTTCATGTTGCTATTTTGGAGGGATGTGGAAAGTCTCTCTCCATTTGCCTGCCTTAGCTTCGGCTGCACTCATACTAACACGCCCTCGAAGTGTCTTCATGAACACATCACAGTCTTGCCTGGCTCCTCTGCTGGACGTACAGTACAGGGGACTCATCGGATAGCGCACTTTCCTCTAGGCGCGAGATGGAGCATCTGATTGCGAAGCGCCCGTCCGCGATAGTTTCCGGCGACCCTCCCTCACAGGTGTCTTGTGTGGATCAAAGCTCGCCAGTGCATTCGCTGGCGGGAAATGTAGAACCGAGCAAAGTGCCTGCCGGGATCAGCTGCGAACGATAGCCCCCACGTTAGGAGGCCTACTGTCTTAATAGGTCGGTTCTCAATCCATCCGTCTATTATCTTGGAAACCATATGCAAACGCCTTGCTATCTACTTCCGTCCTTCGACCGCTCCGTAGCGGGACAACACATTCCACATCGATGTATTGACACCACACCACTAGCATCCTCACCATGGGCCTTCAAAGGGATGTGGGAGTGCCTCCCAGGTTGTTGGATGTCATTCTCAAATCATTGTATCACGGCAGCTGCACGCATTGCCATCACCATGAAGACTCGCGAGGATAAATTGCTCATTGCTTGCCGCCGGCTCGATTCACGGACCGTGTGCTGCAGGTAATCAAATGTGTCGCGATACACTCTTATTGCTGCACCGGGTATACCCTCCTCGCCGTTTCGGCCGCGTCCGGGTTGCCACTCGCCGGGATTACGGGGGCTGTCCATCTTGATCGTAAATGAGCCTTGGCTCGGCCAGCGCTGACCGGCTGCATGCAGGGCTAGGTCCGGTCTCTCATCCCGTTTTATTTTCTCCGCCCACATGCACGATGGCACTCCTCGAGGTGTTAGCCGCAGTGGGGATGGATGGAGGCCGCCGCGACCAGCCTGCCAGGGTGTTGCTCGACCCACGGGCCGATGGATGCCGTGCGGTGTTGCAATAACACGGAAGCTGTAGCCTAAAACAAGTACCAGAAGCGGGTCACTCAGCTGCGGCGCCAACTTGCAGGGTGATGTTGAAATGGTTTTTGAGCGGAGGCGGCCGATACTATCTACGCCCTGGGGGCAAAAGCGACCTCAGCCGGGAGTCGGAAGCTGGCACAGAACATGCGCTTTGCCGGCGCGACATCTCTGACTTCGTGGATATACACCTCTCCCTCCTTATCCATAGCTCCCGGCTTCAACATGACTCCAATTTCATTGAAGATCCGCTGGCAGATGTCATTGACTGCAGTGTCATCATCCGCCTTGACCGCAAAGCAGTGGGCATGGATTATTGGAAGTTGAGTTTCCGTATTGGGAGAGAAGAGACCCTCATGGCCGTGGTAAAGTCCACGGTAGTTGTGCAGAAACTCCAGGGCAGAGGCAGGCAAGTTCATGACAAAGTGCGCAATCGTAGGGGGCACGGGAACCTGAATGGGTTTTGGCCTGGGCAGTCCAGAGTTTCTTGACACCTTTGCTGGTTGGACTGTGGCGCATTCGCCATTCCGTGACGCTTCCAAGACAAGATCAGCGGCTTTCTGAATATATTCATGTCCGTCGTAATTGAAAGGCTTAACGAACTGGGGGACCTGTTACCACTCAGAAAATATGCTCAAACGTAGTAACCAGCATGGCTTAACTGACCTTATTCCTCTGGACAGCTTCAGCGAGCCACTTGTAGCTCTCCGGGTTCTTGTCATTCGCCCAGACAAAGACACCCTTCTTTCCAGCTGGGACGGCGAATGGGCCAACTCCGGCCATCACGTCGGCAACGACCTCGCCAGGTTTGAAGAGGTCATCCAGTCTCTGATGTTCGGTTCCGAGTTTCGTGTTCCAGTAGACCTTGGAATAGTCAAACTTGAAGATGCAGCTCGCCTCACTGACCTCTACCAAGAGATCATCGGGGCCCGCAAGGACTTCGTATGAGAAGGTCCTAAATTCATTCTCGGTACCAACGTTGTCCACCTTGTTGATGACGGTACGAATGCCAGGGTTTTTGTCGATAATGATCTCCGCAATGATATGCTTGTAAGGCAAGTACTGGCCCCTGAGGTTGAGGTGCGCTACCACAATGAGTATAAGACCCTATAATGTGCAGGCTGCTGCGATACTTACCGACATGACCCGCGGTATTGAAACCAACAGGAATTTCACCATGTAAATCCTCGGGCAGGATCGACCTGATGACATCCACTGCCTCATTGTCAGCTCAGCTGTCGACGTAGTAGACAGATAAGTGAATATACAGTAACTCCACAAGTTATAGCCGATTTGTACATTGTACGGAATAACTTTTACGTCTCCCGTGTCCGCAGCCTGGCGAAGCACTGCGCTCCATGTTTCAGGCGCTGAAAGAAGTGTGGTTAGCTTGAGTGGCGGGAGAAAATCCCGATCTCACACTCACACTGCGGTTTGACATTTGGCTTCAGTATCAAGCACCTCTTGCCCTGGGCAGCCAGTTCGGGATTTGGGTCCGACGCGATGGGGTTGAACTTGTCAAGCGCAAAAACTTCTCTAGTTTTCTCTAGCTCTTTGCGATATCTAGAAATCAAATTGTTTTCTCTAATCGATGCCGCGGCCGTCGGGACTACCTGCGAGAAAAGAGATCTATCCAATGTTTTGGCTGCACGAGCAGCAGCTGGGGCCCGAAACAAATTCATGTCCGACAGCCTCGAAGAGCTCTGATAGCCGTCAGATTACGACATCAAATTTGGGCGAAAGACTCTCAAACTGACCTCCATGTTGGCGCCTGGCTTGTAAGGTATCGTCGCTTTGACTCAGATTGAAAGCCAGGGTAGCGAGGCTGAGAGAAATTTTGAATTAAGCTGAAATGACCCCAACCCCGCCACGCGCACCGCCACACTGTACGACGATGAACCAATCAGCGAGGCGGAGGGAAGACAAGGCTGAGGCGGCTTTACTGCAAGGCAGGTGATGTCACGACGTGAGGTTCTCATGGTGAACTTCAATCATGAACACTCGCAGCGACTTTTGCGCGTCGAAAAGTGGTGAAAATTTGTTATAATTATCAAATGTCCAAGAAGCGCACTCTAGACGCGTTCTTTGGCGCCGCACCCAAGAGGCTGCGCAGTGCTGTCGAAGAACCCCAAGAGATCGATACTGTAAGTCATCACATGGACCTGCGAAGAGAAACACTCGTATGACTTACGGAAAACTCAGGCGGGCGCATCCTACCATAAGCAATACCCGTTTCCCATCAAGAACCTGCCGTCATCTCTCAGCCGAGAGCTGCAATCTCTACCAGCACGGCCAGGAACGGTGATCAACGACCAGCCTGATCTAGACCTTCTTTACTTTGAGCCTTACGTGCCAGGATATCTAGCCAAGGATCTCTTTGAGTTCCTGCGCTCCGAACTGCCATTTTATAGAGTCGAGTACAAGATTCGAAGGGGCGGTATTGAAACACAGATCCGCACGCCAAGGTCAGTCGATATGATCCCGCCTATCCGCCTATTGCTCAAGGAATCAAAACACAGATGGACTACAGTCTTTGGCTTAGACGAGACCTCGAGGTTCTATGTAGATGGTTCGGTGGTTGATGCAACAACTGGTGTAACTGCTTCAGACAAGCGATATGACCGTTACCCGCCTCGACCTTTGCCGAAATGCTTGGACGATCTTCGCCTGTCTACCGAAGCTGCCACAGACTGCAAGTTCAACTTCTGTCTCGTTAATTACTACGCTTCAGGATCGGATAGTATTTCCTATCACAGTGACGACGAGATGTTTCTGGGAAAGAATCCAGCCATCGCCTCGTTTTCACTTGGTGCAAGACGAGATTTTCTCATGAAACACAAGCCGATAGTCCCAGGCCAGGGAGAAACAGCTACTGCGGTCGCCAAACCACTGAAGCTCCCTCTAGGAAGCGGCGATATGGTCTTGATGCGTGGCTCAACGCAGTCAAAATGGCTCCACTCAATCCCAAAGCGTACTGGCAAAAATGGCGATGACGGTGGCAGGATCAACATCACCTTTCGCAAGGCCATGGTCAAGGGTGGAACAGAGAACTATTATAACTATAATGTCGGCAGCGGGCCGGTCTATCGGTGGAATAAGGATCGCCGTGAGATGGTGGTATGGCATGCTAATGAGACATAAATAATGGCGGGGCACATGCTATTTGCCCCGACGGAACTGCGCCTTCGCATAGTTACGAAGGGCTTTGATGAAAACTTGGTAACCAAAGCCCTCGTTATCCTTCAGGCAGAAGATCTCAGTGAGACGGATTTGCCACGGGGGATATCCTGAGAGCTCAACATGAGGACCAAACAGGATCAGCAGATCAGGCTCTGGGAGAATGCCCTCCGAAAGCTCGGCATCAATCAGTTCGAGTGAAATGTCCCTAGGAGAGAGCTTGCCTCTTTGCGACATGTCGGCCAAAGTGCGAGTCAGGTCCACCATGGACTCTCTTCCATCCTCCTCAGAAATCAAGTGGAGCTTCAGGTGTCCGTCTTTAGGGTCATCGTCGGGCGATGACAGTCCTTCTTTGTGGGGCGAAGTCACGGAGAGACCTGGATGCTGGCCGCCAAAGTAGAAAGCAAATTTGTGCAGGACAGCCTCATAAACGCGGGGCATGTGCTTCTTCAGGATTCCTAAAGTAATCTTAGCATGGAACGGTGCGAGGCAAAGCCCATAGTCTTCCAAAACGTACCTGTCCTCTCATAGACTGAAAGCATGGGAATTTCTGTGCATGCCGACCATGTGGCCATCTCGGCGGTCTCGTCTATCAGACGTTCGAGATCGGACTTGGCGCTGCGACCCTCCCCAGCCGTCAGGATGCAACTCAGATGCTTTGGCATCCTGTCAAACCCTGTCACATCCCTCCGTATGTATTCTGGCGTGGCGTGATGATAGTAGAGGACCGAAGACACCTGATAGGAGACGAGGTTGTACCACTGGCGCAAACGAATGTAGAGCGAGAAGATGCCGTGCAATATAGCGAAGACGAAAACGTAGAGCTGATTTCGAAGAAAACGACGAACACCAAAGCGGGAGCCCTTGTTTCCCACCATGGCAGTAGTCGGCTCGACGGGTTTGGGCAGAGAGGCCTAGGGTGCGAAAAATGTCAGAAGATGTTGTGTTGTGGTGCATTGGCGCAACAAACCTTCAAGATCCTCCGCCGCTCGTCCTGCGAAAGCAATTGATGGCCGTGTTTCTCGTCGGCGCGGTATGCCGTCTGGGCCTTCTTCGTGACCGGCATTGTAGAAATGGGTAGGCGTCAGCTGGCAGACGTTGCCGAGTAGCTGCGCAGGACCTGCGCGAAGAAGCGAAGATGCGGTGGAAGTTGGCAGTGGCAGTCGCGCTCAGTGGATGGGCAGCAACTCCAGTTCCGGGAGGAATCAAGTTTTGTAGGGGAACAAGACAAGATTGGAAGAAGTATCGCGCTTCGCCAGGAAGGCAAGACCAAGTTTTGAAGGCAAAAGCCACGAGTGCAGTTTGGGCTGGTAGCGACACAGCCGAAAAGCTGACGAAAGGCCAAGGCGATGCTGTTACGTCGCTGGTTCCACCGGGATTTTGCTCCAACGAGACGGTATTCGCTGGACGACCGACCGCGTTGCCTGCCCAAGCCCGGCCCCAGCCCTGCCACCCAGAAACTTGCATGTGCTCAAAGCCGCAAGGTGGGTGGGGTTGGTGAGCTCCACGTACCCTTTGCCTTTTGCGACAAGCCGTTACCCCATTGTGCGCCAGTTCCGCCTGGTGATCAAGTGTTGCGATGGACCATGTAACGTATCGGTCAACCAAGAAAGGTGACTGTACAAGTGTCAATAGACCGAATCTCATGTTGCTTTTATACTGTAGCATAATTTTCAGACTGTATTTTTAGTCGTACAAAGAACGCCTCGTGGATGTTGCGAAGTGAATTCCTTAGGGACACCAAGTAGCCAAGTCCTTACTTCCCATACAAGACTCTGCTGTAAAAAAAGCACCCTTTGGTTCACATAGGCCTGCCCAATGGTTGCTTTACAGCCCGGCTTTGTAGTTCCAAGATTGAGCATCCTAAAGATCATGCAAGGAATCATATTTTCGAGGACCATCCGTCTGTGGCAGCTTTGGCAGGGAGCATACCATAGGCGTCTTACAGCAGGTAGGTAGGGAACCTAGAGCTGAAGTACACAATACTGGAAGCACTACCAACCCCCCCAACCCCCCCTCTCGTTCTTGGCTTGAGGTACATAGTACTTCAGTAAAGTACACTTCTTAGCGGGCGTTTGGCGTAGGAGAAACCTAAGGGTGCAGCGGTGCCTTGCCTTAGGTACCTTCTTACCGGCATGTAACTTAGGTCTATTGCGGATAACAAGGTGTACCTTCATTACGATTAGGTGCTCTGACGAGCTACAACCACATAAACAACATCGTGAAACGCATAGCCACCGGTTTCAACTGTCACATCCCTCAGAGTTCGCATCCGCACATGTAACCCATTAGGAACGTCTCATTGATCGGGCTTTGAACCATGGAGAGGGCCAGCTTAGAGCCCAAAAGCCTCTTTCCCAAGGGCCCAAGCTTCACCTTGGACAACTTCTCCAACAAGGACTTCATTGTCCGCGACTTCGTGGATAGCTTGGCCGAAAGCGCAGTCCCAGTCAATCGTCGCTCCGGCGCTTCCAACGCGGCATTCGATCCCAAGCCCCTCATTCGAACATTTGAGAGTACAGCTCGGAGCCCGACCCCTCCAGACGTGCATGCACTAGCAGACTGACGCGGACTCTTAGATGCTCTGTCGCAACTGGCGCAACTTGGCGAGGAGTTGCAGGAGAAAGAATCGGAAATCTTGTCGCAGGTTCGACGAGCAGAGATACAACATGACCAAACCCTAGACACCTTGGGTCGAAAGCTCGATCAATCAATGACGTCCTTCGAAGCTCTCGATTCTTCGCTCAACCCGGCCAATATCAACGCGTACGACTCCAAGGGCAGGTCCGATGATGGTGTAAATGTCGCAGTACAGATCGGCGAGAAGCTCGAAGAACTCGATCGGAAGCGAAGGCGCGCCCAGGACGCACAATTCCTCATACAATGCTGGAGCGAGGTCAATGAGACGGGTCAACTCACATCGCTCCAAGATATTCAGCGGCAGGGAGGCTCGGAGAACAAAGTACGGTGTGCTGTCATTGCTCGGCAGTTAATGAAGATCAGTCAGCGTCTCGATACCGCCGCTTGGAGTCAGACGAATGGCCAGAGGAAGGGCATCACCAATGGCACCACGAGCGCAGAAAAATCCCACAATACCCGCGAGGTCCTGGAGAAGTTCTGCGAGACTTTGGAGCAGGATCTTCTGCAGCAATTCAACAACAGCTATAGGCGCCAGAATTTCGAGGACATGAGAGAGTGCGCCAAAGTCTTACACGATTTCAACGGAGGCGCAAATGTCATTGCGGTCTTTGTCAACCAGCATCAGTTCTTCATTGATCGAAATCAATTAATGATTGATGAAGTTAGTGGGGACGGTGAGATGTGGGAGCAGCTTGCCGATCCAGACTCGGAACCACCTGGAGTAGAGCCCAGTCTGCAATCCTTGCTGGACGAAGTCAAGATCGTGATGCAAGAGGAGTCATTCATTATCAAGCGCGCGTTTCCTTACTACGAAACAGTACTCATCAAATTCATTCAAAGACTATTCCAGCAGAGCATACAGCAACGACTTGAACAGGTCCTGGAAAAGGCCGAGACTGTTTCTACACTTGCGTTTCTGCGGTCATTACATGCTTCCCGAACATACATTAGCGCTCTGGTGGAGGATCTAAAGACACACGGCTTGACCGAGCATCCTGAACCATGCTCTGCACAAATATCTCAGACGCTGGATCAGCAACTAGAAGAGCTCTTCATTCCTTACATGGTCGGAAACTCGTACATCGACCGTGAGAAGAGAAGTCTTGAAGAGGTTTACGGCTCCTTGCTCTTCAAGTTCAGCATCTATCACTCGCGTCGGAAGAAGGCGCCAAGCGGTTTCATGGCTAGTTTGGCACAGCAGGGCACGCAGCTTATAGCGTCAGCCAAGGATGCCTACATTGAACGACTAGATTCATCAGAATTGACGCCAACACAGAAAGCAACCATGTTACGAGTTGCTGGCCTTCAAGACAAGGACAACAAGAATGATATTGACGTGTCTGAAGAGGATGGTATATTGAGTGTAGCAAACGCCAAGAGGATGCTCAAGTGGATGGCTGAAAGTGTTCAGCGTACCTTGGAGCTCGGAACGCAAACAGAGACGCCAAAGGATGTCAATGTCCTGCTGACTCTTCTGCTGACGACTATGGGACAAGTGTACGTCGAGACAGCACTCGATGCCGCCCAAGACCAAGCCACATCGCAGGAAAATGTGAAGACTGAGCCTAACATGTCATATCTACCTGCAATGCGGCCAGCCGTCACCATCACAACTATCATGGAGCGCTTCATTGCCGTCGTACTCATCCGTCTCGCCGAACCCAGCATGACCGTCCGAAGAAGCATGGAAGCTCAGAAGAAAATGGCCATCGACTCTATTGAGAAGAAGACTAACAATGTCTTGAAGGTGTCCATTGACGTGATTATTGCCTGGGTCACTAAGCTCCTGGGAAGTCAAAAGAAGCAAGACTTCCGACCAAAGGATGGAGAGCTTGACTCCCTCCAGACATCCACTTGCCTGAGCATCTGCACCTTCCTGGGTCGTGCCAGCAACCAGGCGAGCCAAGCCGTGGATGGTCAAAACGCCGAAAAATTCTTTAGCGAACTGGCCCTTGCCCTGATGAAGCTTCTCTTTGACCACTTCAAGAAGTTTCAAGTTAATGCCACTGGTGGGCTCATGGTTACACAGGATATTTCTAAATACGTCTCCACTGTGAGAGACTGGAGGCTGGGCAAGGACGTGACAACTGCGGTCGAGCTTCTGACCGAGATTGGCTCTCTGTTCATTGTTGGGCCAGAGGCACTGAAAGAGAAAGCCAGGACCCTGCCGTCGGGCACCACTTCGTCTCGGGGCAAGTTGTCCAAAGCCGACTTCAAGTCCTTCGTACAAAGGCGGGATGACTCGGGCACAGTGGGGATCCAGAGTGTCTTGGCCGGTCTCTGAGTTTCAGCCATTCTTAGGTTCGCTTCAGCTGGCTTTGTCATAGATGGGCTTTGCGGCCCTCGTTCGGGCTCTGTTGACCGGTGCAAACGGATGGTTCGAGCATGGTGGCTCGTTACAGGTCTCTCCGGAGTCCGCTCGTCCGACCGGCGTGCTCTGCAATCTTATCATCCAGGAAGTCGACAAGCTCGCTCATGTTCGTCAGCTCCGTCAGCCTGGCCCTTTCTTTCTTGCTGAGCAGTGCTGCCTTGTCCTTGCCCATGCCTGGGCCACACATCTCCTGGACATGATGGATGGCTACTTTGAGGGGGAGCGGGCAGCGTGCAACATTACACATGAAAGTCTCCAGTGCCTCCCAAGGGCAGGAAGCATGGCCCGCGAACATGGCGGGGTTCGCAAGCAGTCCTCGCGCCGACATGAAGCCGGAAATGCCGGTGTTGCTTGGTTTCGGGTTTTCCTGAGACAGGCCGTCTATCTGGTAGACCTCACCCCTGGGTTTGTCCCGGATGGTCAAGGTCTTGAAGTGGTCCGCTGTAGAGGTTTTGGAGTTTGAAAAGGGCAATGAATTGATTTCAAAGACGTCCCCGGAGAGCAATACAGGGAGGATGGGCGAATACTTGGAAGTAAGAATCTCCAGGGCATCGGTCCTGATGGGAACAGTGGAAGGTGTGCGCCTTGTTCTCGGGTGGATGGTGACCCAGTCAACTTGGCGATTCTGCGGGTGACCTATCACCGTGTCAAGGAAATCCATGGTTTTCCTTGAGGAGTCTCGTTAGCAAAATCGCCAGAACAAACATGAGCCAGTTGGGGGCATCGTCACGGGGAGGAGATGAATTACCTTAGGTCGTCATGAATACGGATCTTCACGCTGACACTCCTGCCCTTTGCGCTGTCCTTGTCCTTGTCCATACCCACGTCCCAGCCATCCTGTGCAAGGCCTTTTCTCGTCTCCACGACCATGTCCCTGACGAGCTCCCGCTCGTTCATCAAGGCGGCGCCCAGTGTTTCAGCGCATGCCCAGGACTGTGGGCAGCCACAGTTCAGGTCAACGCCGTTGACATATGGAGCTGCGAGCGACGAGGCGCGGGCTAGCTCGAGGGGGCTGTTGGCCCCAAACTGCAAGATGGTGGACACTTGGGGCCCCTGTGTTGATATAGTAAAATCTGCAACGTAAAATTAGTTTATCTTCATGTTCACTGCACAGCCTTTGCTCTCGTGCTGTGATTAAGCTAGACGCCGGAGGCAAGCCATACCACTATCACGAGCAAAGCTGTTCCGGTTGAACTCTTTGGCGAGGATCATGGGCGTCCAGCATATATCCACCCCATATTTGTGAACTGTCTGGCGGAACGCAAGCTATCGCGCGGGGGGGACGCCGTCCAGTTGGTTAGCCTCATCTTTCAATGTGTGCTCCGAGCATCGCCAGAAGCGTGACGATGATTGAAGACCGGTCTTTCCGCCCCCGTTTCTCACATACCTTGCCGTAGCGCACCATGGGCGCGCAGGCGTAGATGAACTTGTCTTGCTTCTTGGCGGCATCGAATATCTTGAGCGGACTGCCGGGCATCTAGTTAGAGAGGCTACCCTGGAGAGAGAGAGAGAGAGGGCCTTGGGGTAGAATTGCATGAGGGAGGAAACGTGGTTGGTCATACTGCGAGGATCCGTCCAGGAGAGCCGGTACAGACATGGCAACTTGTGTTTGCTTTGCTACACGGAGCTGTTGTGCCCGCAGGATTCAACCTTTTCCTTGTCCGTAGTTGGTTTTGAAGGGGTTTCGGTACTATCCAAGAATTTTGAGGTGGACTAAAAAGACCTGTTTGGATAGTGTGGAGACGGGGGTGCGACGATCTCGCTGAACCACTGGTGCGCAATCTTAAGGCAAACAAAAGAATTGCATGTTCGTGTATGATAATTTCTACAGCCCCAAGCACAGTCAAGTATACAACTACTGACAGCAGGTAAATTACGTGTATACAGCTGAGAAAGCAGAAGACCTTCCGCGAGGACACAAAACCAACCCAAACTCAACTCGGTGCACCCCTCACCGAGGATTCGTCTCCCCTATCTGCATCCTCCGGTGCGAATAGACTATCCGCATCTCCCTCCAGTTCTTGAAGCTCCAGCTCGCTCAAGAGTCTCTCCCTTTCGAGGATAATCTCCTGGAGCCATTTGCCCTCGGCCACGGACTGCTTACTCAGGTGCAGCCTCTTCTCCGCGTACTGATCATCCAGTCGTTGTCTCACGCTGTACATGAGCTCCTCCTGGATTATTCTCTGATTGTCCAACTTCTCTCGATAACTATCCAGCTCTTCACCCTTCCACCTCTGCCAGGAGTGGTATCCTTCGTCCATGCGCTGGCGGAGAGACAGCATTGCGGCGTCGATGGCTTCCGCCCCGCCTTCATGGCCAGCCCAGTATTGTGACAGTTGATTCTGGTACTCAGACTCAATCATTTCTTCTTCGGAAATGCGGAGTGCGAATTCCTCGTCGAACTCGGCCTCTCTAGCCGATAACTTGGTACGGATGAGGCTAGTTGTTCGGGATGTCTCGAGTATTTGTTCGGTCGTTAGACGTTCTTTGGCCGCAGTCGCCTCCTTAGTCAAGTCCTCTGAGCTGGTTTGTTGATATGAATCGACCATGACGTGCTGCAGCTCATGAAGTGCAGCCAGGCTTTGCCGTAACTGTATAAACTTCTCCTCGACCTCTCGGCGGCGTATGCTCTCCTGCAGAGCTCGCTCCTCTAGCTCACGCTGGCGCCGCTCCTCTTCCTGCCTTTCCCGCTCCAGCCTTTCCTGCTCAGCCCTCATGGCTTCCTCACGCTCGAATTCTTCAATCTGCGCCAGTATTCGACGCAACTCCTCGGCTTCCTCTTGCTCCTGAAACTCGCGCTGCCGGCGTCTCTCGCTCACTCCACTCTTGAGTTGCTGCAGTTGCTGCACCGTGCAGGCACAAGTTCTCCATGTTGCACCGCAAACGTAGCAGAACTGGTTGCCACATCGACACGTCATGTGCTGGCAGGCCTCTTTATGCTCAACCAGGGCGTGGCATCTATCGCATCGCTTCCAACCTTCCTCTTCGGCTAGAGAGTTGGTGAGTATCATGTCCGGATCATCAGGACAATCCTCGTTGCCGTGAATCGGGCCACGACATATAGTACAGGTCCAATGGCCATTCTCACAGCGACCTTGACGTATTCCAGGGCTGATGTAATCTGGCATGATCCATATACCACAGTCTGCGGCGTGACAATACACGCGCTCGGCGATGGGGATGTTCCATTCTCGAGATCTTTCTTGAAATCTGTTCCTCAAGTCATTCGGTACAATACGCAGGACTGTACGAAACGGGATAGGATTAAGGCAGCACTTTGCCGGCCATTGCTGCTCGTTCTCAACAGCGGCAGTGATGAGGCGGATGAAACAATCTGTGCAGTAGTGGTGACATGGTACCCTAACCATGGCTTTGGACGGAAACTCGTCGAGACACGATACGCATTCACTGCAGACTTCGAGTTAGATATGAAAGACGCACATTGGTAGATTTTGATTTGGACCAACACAAGTGTATCGGGCTCATTTGTCAAAGTAATACCCGCTCCGCTGAAAATGGACAGTGCCTGCTGAGCAAGCAACTCGGACGAATCGATCTCCAAACTATTCAGTTTGGTGCGTAGTTTCTGGCGAAGCGTCTCCCGTGTTCCAACAACCACACTGCTCTCGCCACCATCGCCCGTACGATGGAACAATCTCTTCAGTCCCACTTTTCGCCTTCTTGGTTTGTTAGAGTCGCCAGCCAAAGCACTGACATCCGGTGTGTGGTCGTCTGAAGATGAACCCAATGAGTTGCGGGAAATGATTTCGGCAAAGTCCTTTGGGGGGCGAGGCGATGACTCGGTTTCCTCACGGACTATGATAGGGAGGAATAGTTCTTCTGCTCTTCGAGCTTCCATAGCCGCCTTCTGCTCCCTTGCTCTTGCCACTTCCTCCTCGCTCTTCAGGCGGTATTCCTCGGCAGCTCGAGCTTTGACATTGTCAATGGACGAAGCAACAATATCTAGGAGGATTTGAGATGTGACGGTAGGCGCTTTCCCCAACAGGGCCGGGGGTTTGAATTCAGTCCAATCGACATCGCCAATATTGACCTCGGGAATGGACGGTTGGTAAAGAGAAGCGCCAGCGGAATCCTTTGGTGTTGAATCCGTGCCTTTGGGTGTTTCTGGAGGGGCTGAAACGGAAGCTTCACCATTCATGTATACATCCACAGTGGCCTTGGATTGGAAACTAAACAACGACTCCTCGGTAGGCTCACGAGGGCTGGTGAGCAGAAACCCGTCATGGCTCGCGAGCCCTACAGGGTTTCCATACAACGGCGAGGTAGAAGCGGCCGAATCGACACGTAGAGCTTCTTGACCGCGTTTCTCAATCTCGATTATGCTGAAAGGGTTGTAATGCAAATCGATGTAATCCTCCGGACTAAAAGTACCGGGCATCAAGCTCGCTTCACGGGACGTGACGGCTGCTGCCATATTATGTGTGTAATGGAACCGAAAGCTGCAGAAGGATATCTGGGACGAGACTCAAAAGCGAACAAATGCCCTCAGAAAATGAAAGTTGACAATCAACTCTAAAAATGAAACATGTACTGATGTACCATAAAGCAGGACTCGTCCATATAGCTATAGAAAGGCCCAAGCAGCTGCGACAACAAGTCCATGGCCGGACGGGCGCCATCTGGTCCATGTGCCATGCCATGGAGCCTTGGCCCTCTGGGCAGTGACCTGTCCATACCGCAAGGTGCCTCAGCTAAGTGGACTGAGGCATACTGCGCCGGACTCAAAATCAGCCTTCGGCGGAGTTACAACAACCAACTTTCACTGCAAAGTGCTTGATCGAGCAGTGGCAAGCAACCAATAGGATTTTGCATGGGTGCCTCGTTTGCAGTGAGCCGACTTCCGAGAGCGTGGTGTTCGCCAAGGGGGGGGGAGCTGAACGCTAGCGCTGCATCTGAGCCACGAAAGGCACTGGCCCTCTGGTGTGTGTTGTGCAACGGCGTTGGGTGTAACAGAAGTTCTCCTGGGGGGCAACTAAGGTATTTTCGGAGGTGGAGGCGAAGCAACCTGTGAAGTGGAACAACACTGACATCTGCGAGCGGTTTGCAGAAAAACTGAGGCTGCATTGCAGGATTTGCAAGTACAAGGTAGTAAATAAACATTTTGTGCCCCTTCATCTATTAGAATTCATCGGTTAAAACATGAGCAAAGCATTACAAAATCTGAAGCTTATAGTATTTGAAGAGCAACCCCCCCCCCGTGTTTGATGATTATAAGTTAATGCTAGACAAATCAAACCTTGCCAAATCTGTTTCATTGCTCACCAATTGACCCGACTTTTATCTGCAAGCATCTGGCTCCGAAGAAAAGTGGTGGTAAGGGTGTAGGTGAGGCGCCACCAAGGGGAAAAGGAGTGAGGGGAAGTCACACAGTTGTAAACTGGCAGGGTTATGGAAGCTGCCTTGCCTTCCGCCCAGCAGCAGATGTTTGCTGCCTCGCTGCGTCGTGTCAAAACATATATATTCTCAAAGCACTGCCCCGACAAATCCGAGTGAACAAATCGCACTTCAAATTGGAATGTTGAGACCCGGCGTTAAACCTCCACGAAGCCCTATTTACCATCCTTATCTCCTTACATACATTTATGTCTCGCATGCTGCTATTGGCGAAAAGTTCCCGACTTTTCTCACCTCGTGCTTCCGGAAAATGATATTCAATACAATGAACGAGTGTTCGTGTGTCAAGCATTCGTAGCGGGTCACTAAGACATCATAGCTCACCATGGCTCAAATCTTGGCCTTGGGCTTGGTGAATTCAACCTTGTTTGTGCTGCGGAAGGGTTCAGGTCAGCAAAAGCTTCTCCCAGAGACGTTCTTCTTCCACTTTCTGGCCATGACATGAAGGAAAAAAACATACCAAGTTCCGACATGTTCGAGGCCCACCTCGACGACATCGCCGTCTTTAAGCCACACCTGCGGTTTGCGGCCCATACCGACACCGGGCGGACTTGTCATGTTAGCTTGTAATGTGCTCCCTGTGTGACTTTGGCTCTTGAAACTTACGTGCCAGTAAAGATGAGATCTCCGGGCATCAGGGTCACTCCCTGACTTAGGAACGAAATAGTCTTCCTGATGTTGAAGATCATGTCTGATGTATCACCATCCTAGACTGTTTGTTAGCGGCAGAAACAGTGTAAGCGCCGCCCTGGAAAGCATACCTGGACTGTCTTGCCATTCAGCTTTGTCCAGATCTTCAAGGCCTGGGGGTCTTTGATTATCTGCCCAGTAACAATTCCGGGCCCAAGAGGTGCCCAGCCGTCGAACCCTTTGCCAAGGGACCATTGGCTGCCTCCATGTTTGATCTGCCAGTCACGGTGAGACACATCGTTTCCGACCGAGTAACCTAGAACGTAGTCAAGTGCTTCCGCCTCTGACACATCCGCGCAACGCTTGCCAATGACAATGACTAGCTCGCACTCATAATCAAGGCCGACACCCTCTTGCGCCATGGGCGGCACAGGGATGGGCTCGCTCGGGCCAGACACGGCGGTTGCGGGCTTGTAGAACAAGATGGGAAATTCTGGCTCCGGCATGCCAGTCTCCTTCGCATGTAGCACGTAGTTGAGACCAAGGCATCTGACAGTTCGGATGTCCTCGGGCGCCAATGGGGCTAAGAGGAGGCGGATATCGACGACCTGGTCGCTCACGTCGTGCTTCCCAAAGATGTTACCTGTGACGATACGGGCTTGCTTAGCCTTCGCGATGTCGCTAACTCCACGAGGCAGAATGGCATCGCCATAGTACGTCCGTCCATCTTTGGCCAGAAACCGAACCAATCGCTGACGATGTCAGTTGACGTACATTCACAGCCCGGCCGCTCACTGAGGTCATACCGAAAATGCTGCCATTGTCACCACGGGCGGCAAAGTAGGTCAAGGTAAGCAGATGTGTAGGAGGAATTGAGGATAAATCACACGAAAGGAGCAGGTATGCTGATTGAAACAAAATTGGTTGATTTTTCTAACGGCAGATTGACTCTACCCTTGATCGGTGTAGATCCTTGGATAAGTCCAATGGGCTGAAGTTAATAGAGCGGTTCGCACTCCCATGAGTTGTAAGCAGCAGTTTCGGACAGCTCCACGAAGCTACCCCCCAGTGGTGGAAGTTCACTCGGCTTAGAACACCGAATACCGAGACCCTCTTATCGATTAGGCAACATAACGTTATAGCTCAGGTGGGTTCCAGGGGTCAATGATGCAAGCACCTCGGTAAACTCATTCTTTTGGTGAGAACAGCCTGGAAAAGCTCGGTTTGCAACTTCTGCCATTGCACAACAACCCCAAGAAATAGAATCAAAGAAACTTCGAAATGCGTCTCTCGGGTCTGCAGAAGGAGGTCTTGGGCCTCTATCGCCAATGCCTTCGGGAAAGTCGCAAGAAGCCGCAGGTACGCCTTCTGACCAGCAACTGAGCACAGAGACCTTGGACTGACCCTTTTACAAGGCCTCTCGTGCGCATTTTGAAGGTTTTGCTAGGTAGATAATCGCGAACATTACGTGAGTGGGTTTTGAATAAGCTGATTAGTTTCCAAGGCGTGAATTTGCTCGGAACCTTGCTGTCGACAAGCGCGACTTTGCGACGATAGAATTTCTCCTACGGAAGGGCCGGAGGCAGCTGGATGTCTACTCCGCGCCTGGCATCAAGGACATTCGATAAGAGTTCACCACGGACAGAAGTCGCAATGTAGTTGTTCGGTTCCTCGCGACTGCCTTAAAGCGAACGGCTGGCCCGGGTACTATCTAATTCCAAAACTACGAACACATCTTGACTCCATATTCCCCCTTCTCGCTGCGTGGACTTGACTTCCCTCAATCAACACTATCATGCCACCAGGCGACATATTGGAATAGTTTCCATTTTGGATACGACACGGCCACAGTGTTTTCCCCTCTCTACCATGGCTCCTCTAGCATCTATCGACGAGGCGCGGGATGCTTCACAGCCCGAACAAGCGCACACAGAACTCCACAAACAAGAAGGTCCGGAAGAAAGTCGACAGACTCGCCCCCAGTCTCGTGTTATTTTCGTCGCCAGTCGGCATCCTCGCATTCGAAGTCACAACCGGAAGACGCTTCTCGCAAAGCGTAGGAAGGGTACATCACCCAAAGATAGCAAGGAGGAAGAAGAACTACCAGGCAATCCAGCAACATGCAGGAGTACAGGAGAAAATCATCACGAAGGGAAGGAAAGTGAAGCTCCATTTGAAATGCCTTCCGATAGTGGCGCTGGTTCCGAGCCACCCGATGAACCTTTCGACTTGGATTCGTTTCCCGTCCCGCCATCTGCCTCTGCTAACATGTACCCGCCGCATACTGGAGATGGGAAGTCTCAGAAGATCAATGCTGCCGAGGCTCAGCAAAGCCTATCTGCGAATTCTACCCAAGCGATACCGTCGAAACTTCCTAGGGCACAATCGAGCCAGGCGCCACCATCGATTGCTCAGACCGCGAAGCAGGCTGGCAATCCTCGATGGCCCGGGGATGCAACTGATGATCGACCAGATACACCGCAGCTCAGCTCAGCAGATTCGGCACTTGTCACTGCGATTTCTCGAAATATTGCGGAGCAGCTCCATCTGTTGTCCATGAACAGGAGTCCTGCACACGATTTTCCGAGCAAAGAACCATGGATACGCTCTTCGGAGGACCTTTACAGGGGCGGGTCCCGGACTTCTAGCCAACGCGTCAACCTAGAGCTGTTCACTCGTGACATTCAGCGATATGCAGACAATATGGGGGCAAGGGGTAAAGTTCTGAATTTTACACCAACTCCGACGCGATCAGGCGCCACGCTGCGTACGGTATCGGCTCTTATGCCCTTTCGGCCAGAATTCAGGGAGGCAGGGCTAGCGGTAACCTCGCGAGACCAGGGCCAGAGAGTTCCGCCATTCTTGAAAAGAAACACCCAACCTCGACCTGCGGGAAGAGTGTCTCTTGTAGAGCGAAGCAATCAGTTTTCCGTTTCGCAACTGGATGGTACTCACCCTGGAGAATTTCCAATTGATGTCAATGGTCGTGGTCACCTTGGACGGCATGATATCAACGACTGGAGTGTTGATTTTCGACGCAGAGGCACACAGGGGATGCGACCCGGTCAACGTAAACACCCACCGCGTTCTCGATGTTTCCCTTGCTTCCCGGCTCAAGCCTCGGACACAACAGATGGAGTTGGCTCGAATTTTGACCTGGCAAATGGGAACGTGGGTTCAATGGCAGCCATCACATCAAGGATGCTGTCCTCTTCAGGACCCGGAATCTCAGACCATCCACGCATAGCAAACAGAGCCTCGCGGCTGGGCCCCAGACATGCTCAGCCTGACCTAAGGCAAGCAGGTGGCATCCCATCGCAAGCCCGAATATTAAACTTGGAAGGGGATTACAGTACGAGACGTAGACAAAGTAACATGAGGAGTCAATACACAACGCAAACGAGGCCAAACACAAAATTTCCGGGAGATTTTCGTTATCAACGTCCGCTGTAGGATGGCGGTCTCAACAACAGACGGAGACACAGGCTTCCACCTGCAGCGCGGTTTGGGCGACCAAAGTCTGGTCGTTTTCCTGTGATACCCTCCGTCAACGGTTTGGAGTTCGAGCAGCCCGCTAGGCGCCCCTATCAGAGTTTGCCCTCCCAGAGACTTGCCCAAGCATTGTCGCGAGATTACCTTTATGCAGGCCATCGAGCCAACCACTCTGTCCCAGAACTATTGTCACCAACTAAGCCATTGTCTGGAGAAGCGATGGTGAAGACCGTTGAGCATGGTCCCCAAGATGCACCAGCCCCAGATGCTTCCGTTTCCCCGACAAACCAAGGGCCTGGACAGTCCACTTTACGACCAGCTCTCGCGCAAGAAGCGAGGGGCAATAGCCAGGAAAGCAAGGCCTTACTCGATAGCAGGAGGCCAACCGTACCCAAGAGGACATCGTCAATCAGGGAAGGTCGCCGACAGATGGGAAGAAGCCATGGCTATAAAATCACGGACAGAGATGTATTGCGAGGACTCAACGTTGCCGCCTCAGCAGCTTGCGATGAAGATGTCGATGCCTACGTGCGCCACAAGACTGGCTTACAGATACGACGGTTCCTTGCTGACTTGGTCGTTCTGGAGACGTTAGGTGACGAGAACCCCTCGGATACTACCGACATCATCATGCAAAGGCGCGTCGACATGAAAAGGTTGAAGCAACACGTGCGTCGAACGAGGGAGCTCAAACGACTCTCTGGGGTCGCCAGTGAGCGAAACTCCCTGATTACGGAAACGAAGGAATAGTAGCCATCAGACTTATATGAAACTCAGCCTACCAAAAAGCATACATTGCAGCTAGAACTTAACTTTCGAGTAATGGGAACGTCGTTGGACTTAGCTAATTGTAATAATCGTTAAGGTAGCTCGTCGGAACAATGCAAACAATTGTAGCATCGTATTCCCTTCAATTGTCTTCCTATACACTACCTGACTTTGCTTTAGCCTTCGGGCCCAGTTTGCTGGCTGACTTGCGTGGCTTGGGGAATGCTGAGCCTTGGACGCACAGACCAGGTGAGACGCCAACGCAGATCCGGCGAGGTACACCCCAATCAGAGCGAGGTAGCGGCTTCGATAACATCTTGAATGACTGCAGACAATTCCACTGTTCTCTTATGCGTCCAAGTGCAGCCACGAGCATCAAACGCGTAGTCAACAATGGATCTGACGGCATTGAGGTCCCCGGCCGCAGAGGCTCTTCAAAACAACCTAACCATCTCAGAGAGCCAGAGGAAGCATTTCGAACGGTGCTGGTCTCATCAAAACTGCCGTGGCTGCCTCAAGTCGAGTGATTGTAGCTGGTGCCCACTCGTATGTACTCATGGCTGCGATTCCGATTCCGATGATGATGATGATGATGATGTAATCTTAGAAAATGACCGCTAACCGTAACCGCCATCTCTCAGTCATGGTCATGCGTACCCAATTCACATACGATCCCGCTCATGGCGCCGGCCTATGAGAACATATGCCCTCACTGGGCGGAGCGATGGGAGATTCGCACGAAGCCACTGGGCTGCCAGGTGTCCACCATCACCAGCCTATCTTCCATTGCTTCCGTAGTGTCTACTCTGGCCGTTGTCTTAATCATCTATCTGGCCGTCTTGATCACCCGCCGCGTGAGGCGGTACGTTCGAGAGAGGCCTCTGCGGGAACGAAAATGGGTGCGACGCGGGCGACTGTTCCTGACGCGGCGTGGCACCCGAGAGCAAGAGCCATTGCTGGGCCGAGCGCCAGCGCATGAGCCTCCATTGAGTGCCTCCTGATGGCTACTGCATCCACCATCATACGCTCATTGTCTTTAATTACTACGAACCGTTCCTGCGTGGGGCTAAGGGCATCACAATCTCAGTGCAGGTCGCGGCATCTCGCCGTCGGATTTAGCAAGACGATGGTTCACCCAGAGCTCACGGGGGGTATGATTGCGACCTCGTCTGCTTCCTGAATCACAACGCCATCGCCCTCGCCGTCACCTGGCACATCAACATACTCAAGATTGACCGTCACCATGCACGAGTCGAGGATCTTGGCCCTGGCGCCGGGGTACCTAGCCTCCAACTCCCGGAACAGGTCAGCCAGCGCCATGGGCGCGGGTAGCGCCTCGAACTCCTTCCCCGTGTGCGAGCCAGCGCCGGCAAAGTAGAGGACGTTGAAGTGGCCGGGTGGTGGCTTCGGCGCGGAAGACATGGCGGCAAAAAGACGTATCTATAGGGAGGGAGAACATGCCCTCGAGATGCTTTTCTCGCGCTTTTGTTAGCGGGGTTTGCTCGAGAAGAACAAGGTGAAGAAACAAAAGTCGAGACAAGTGGTTGGGTAGTCAGAGATCTTGGTGATAATAAAGGTACATCAAAAGGTATTCAGGTAATACATGCTATAAAGGCATCATTCCAACCAGTATGGAGCTATAAGGACTAAAGGAAAATATGGTTCTTACCTGTATCGATGGGTGATTCTGCGAAAGAGAGAAAAGAAGAGGTAAAAAATTCATGACGCGAGCTCTAATATATGGTATGCTTGGGTTCCACACTACGGTGCCCTTGGGTACACCTAGAAATTACACGTGACACCAACTGATACGGTCCACCGTGCTCGATAACGACGCCCGAGTTGTCCCACTGTGGTAGGCTAGTGTCCAAGAAAGCAGTTGAGCTCTGCCTGAAGCCGATTTATAATGCCACAAATTATAGCTGGTCCGGGGTCGCCCGGTGGAGGAAAGCCTGGGGATGTTATGTATTTGTAGCACGTGAAGATTTAATAATGATTTTGCCGGATCAAAAATTGGGTATCTCTTGGGTTAAGCCATGGGCTACTACGCCAGCTTTGAAAGTCGATCTTCTAAGTCCTTTACCCAACCCTCCATGACTTTCACATTTCCCTTAACGGCGGCATCGCCTTCTCCGATGGCGTTCTCCATCTTGTCTAATCCCTCTCTCCACTGCTTCAGCTCCCCCGCCATCTCAGTCTGCTGCCTCTGGATGTTCTCGAGCGTCTCGCTAGCCGTAGCCGCCTCTGCGTGAATGGCTCGGAGGGAACGCAAGCGGTCCAGCAGCGGCGGCAATACCGGGGTGAGCGACTCTATCGTCGGGAGTATGGCGTACAAGGCATTGATCTTGGCCTCCTGCTCGCTCTCCTCGGGAGCGGGAGTGTGACCATGCTTGCCGAGCTCTTCCCTTAGAGCCTTGGCCTTCTCTCGCGACTTGTTGAGATTGTCTTGATCCTGTGCTAGAGCTCGCACTCGACGACTCACAGCGTCTAGACTTGAAGTAGATGCTTGTGCCAAGGTTGAGATTTGCTTTTCCAGAGAGTCAAGGTTTGGGAGTATTGCTCGGGGCAGCCCATTTGTGCCCAGCTCAGGGGCAGATGAAACATCGATCCCAAGGCCTCGCTCCAATGCTAGGAGACGCTTGTCAAAATCCGCGACTCTGTTTAGGGTGTGACTCTGCTCGTAGGCTGGCGAGTATGTGACGGTATAAGTCGGGCCATCGTCGAGGACGTTTTCACTTTCATCTTTAGCGGTGGCGCGAGATTGCGCAACCTTAGGAGCGCTCGCTGCCGCATTGGCGCCTGCAGAGTTGGACAATCCTTCAAGCGCTTGACTGAGCGATTCTAGCTGATCATCGCCGGGTGTAACGGCGTCGCTTGTTGAGGCGGCCGTGGTGGATGCTTTCCGCTTCGCATAGCGTTCTTTGACTTCCTCGACTTCCCTCCTCAACCGAGCGAGCTTCCTTTCCAAGCTTTCTTCGTCGTCATCGTCGCTCAGATCACCGAATTCTTCCGTCCCGTCCTCCAATATCCGTTGGCGACGACTCGAGGCCCTGTACGACTTGCGCTTTCCATCGACGCGGTCTGAGAAGTCAACGCCAGAGGCATCGACGCTGGCAGGAAGGAAACGGGATCGAGCTTCGTTGATCCGTAATCTCGAATGTGATATGGGCTGCGCATCGTCCTCGAAGTCGTAGAATTCGTCGTCTGACTGTGTCCGCGCTACTGTGGGCTGAACATTCGGTGAGCTTCTGTGGCGAACCAAGCCGTGCGCGCCGAGCTTGAGCTTACTGGGACGGTGGAGTTGTCATCGGTGAGCTCTGGGGTCTCGTATATATCGGGAGCAGAGTCCTGGTGATATCAGTAACGCACAAGCACACGGGAGGTGGTGATGGGAGAGTCAGGCGTACCAAGTCAGGCAGGGCAGCGTATTTGCGGTTCATGGTTGACGAATGTGACGACGTGTGATTTCGAGGGGAAAAGCGGCGGCATCAATGTCAACACTGACTTCTAGGAATTCCAACAATGATGGTCCTAGCAAAGAAAGGAGGACGGTTGCAAGTGATCCTTAAACACAGTTCGGTACCTGACCTACAGAAGACAAAGGGCGCTGCATTAATTGCTATTTTAGTGGTTTTGGGTGCCTGCCTACCGACCTTTAAGGTGAGAAGGTACACCGACACCAAATCCACAAAGAAAGGTACAAATTCGGTCCCCAGGTCTCACGGCAATTGCCCCACGCGTCACTTCCCGAGCGCGTTGCGCAACTCGTCTCGCAGATACTGTATCTGTTCTCAAGGTAGCTCACTTACCGTGCATCGTTTCGTCGTGTGCTTGGCTCGGGCAAGGAATTCCTAAGAAGCCTAGCAGCTCCAGCCTTGCCGTGCTTTGGGACATTTCACGGGTGCAATTGAAGTCTGGCGTATTTTTGAGAAGCGACCAGATCCGAAGCCACTCTGCGGGCCCCATCATCCTCGGACTTCAGCACTCACTTCTTTTGGCTGTTTCCGCATGGAAGAGCCTCAATCTATTCTCGACGCGAATGCCATACTAAAGGCAAGATCTTCCGTCCGATGATGCAGACTCTGGACGAAAACACAGCACCGACAGTCGTGATCTGAACATACCATCGCCTGGACGGACAAGATGTCGAGGCGAGTTGGCCTGAGTTACCAACAACAACCAGCACGCCTACTCAAGTCCATCTCAAATAGACCAGGATCGAAACCGGAGGTTCTGGATCCAATCACCGCGCCCCCGTTGTCCAGTGACGATGAAGAGGATGACCCGCGGGCCGACAGAAGTCAGCTGGAGGAGTTTACCAAATTGTCTGAAGCCGCTGGACATAAAGGCAAAACGTCATATTCTTTGGATACGGTAAGTGAAAGCTCAGATGATGAGCAGAACACCAGAATATCCATAAAAAACACAAGCTTCAAATCTTCAAAAGCTGCCGACCCGCCAAGGTCCACCAAAGCCTCTGGAACGACCTGGGATCCTGATCCCGAAAGCAGCGGAAAGGGTAAAGGAAGCCGACAGTCAGCTACTGGGGCCAAGCGGCCAAGAGTTGACTCAAGTCCGAGCAATAGGGGTGACGATGATGGCAGTTTGGGTTTTCAGGACTTTCCCTCGAGCATACACTCGAGCCAGTCGGAACATCTCAGAAACGAACTTGGGTTTACACGGCGCAGTAAAATTGCTGCTACTTACAAGCGAGGCAAAGCAAACCATCCACAGAGTGAGTTCAGTCTTCTCAGCGACATCATGATATTATTAATACGAAAGCAGGCTCGAAATCTGGCGCTGAGGGTGAGTCTAAGCTTTATGTGCCCTCGGACGTGGAAAGTCCCGAAAAAGGCAAAAGATCTAAAATATGCCTCCCGGATGACCTTCCCGACACCCCATCCAAGAAATCTCCGGCACGTTTCAAGCAATTGGACGAAAGTAAAGACGCTACAGATCCTCCATCTTCGCCCATTCCTCAAATAGCCCGCAAGGCTGCGAATCATACGAAGCCTCAAAAGAAGAAACCCAGCGTATTCATTCCAAATGCGAAGAGGAACAGGAAGCGCTCCAAGGCATTAGAGCGACCTGAATCGCCAGAATCACCAACCGCAGTTTTCAAGATGCCGGCGGAAATACCTGGAGCTCCCAGAGAAGAGGACTACAACAACGGCGGCGCCACATTTCAGCCCTTGGAGGACGATTCAGACGATGAAAGGAGTCTTGGTATAGAATCACTGGAAAAGAGCGCTACACCCTCGTGTCCATGGTGCGGCGAGCCTGTGGAGGAGGCTCTTCTCAAAGAGTTCTCGAGCGGCAGACGCTTGAATGTTAGAATGCAAACGAAGTTTTGCCAGAAACACAGGAGGCAGACAGCCTTGACAACATGGAAGACAAGGAAATACCCAACTATTGAATGGTTGCAATTGGAGGAGCGACTCTCGAAACATCGCGAGTTCTTGTTGGATATTGTGAATGGTAAACCGTCACATTTCAGGACCCGACTTGCTGATGACATTGGTGCGGGCAAAGCAAGATCACTCAAGAAAGAGGGCAACTTGAATCCAGGCTACTATGGCCCCCGCGGCTTTAACATCATGTCTGATTATCTTGTTCAGGAATTTAGCGACCTGCTCAAGCAGCGGGCTGTGGATGATCGAGTGATTGCTGGCCGAGGCTCTGCCGCTTTCATTCAGGCTGTACTGGTAGCCGAGCTGGGCGTTCAACTGATCAGCGAAGATTTGAATGTCAGTGTTGACGAAGCAAGGAATATCATGGAGGAGAGCAAAGCCCTTGGGGAGATGGTGCATGAGGACGTGTAAGATATTGTATCAAAACGTACGTTGTGTTATGAAGAGAGTGCCTTGCATAGATGTTCTTCAAAATAGATTCGAAATGCTGATTTCTCAATATTGTTAGCATATGGCATCTTTCTACATAGATCTAGCCTACAAAATCTGACCCAAAGTTCTGCAACTGATAGCGCCAAAGTTGTCCAGAGTATCGACGACTCCACCAACTAAAAATGCAGCTGTCCTCTCAAGGCACGGTCCCTATAGGCCGAGCCTACGAGAGAAGCAGTGCGACAGCCTCGTAAGGGCTAAGCTGTATCGAGCCGTTGTTGACCTCCTCCAGACTCTTTCCTCGAGGGTTCACAAGCAGCTCCTGGGCCTTGAAATCGTGCTCCCAGGCCACCGTCTCGGGAGAATAGTTGCAGACGATCAGGGCGGCGTCGCCATTGGCCGCCGTGCGCTTGTAAGCGAATATCTTGTCGTTTGACTCGTCGACTAGATCGAAATCTCCGTACACGAAAATAGCCTTGTGCTCCTTACGCTTACGGAGAACCTGTCCCCAGTACGAGTAAATGGATTCAGGGTCCGAGATTTGGGCAGCGGCGTTGATTTCCTTAAAGTTATCGTTGACGCGCATCCAGGGAGCGGCCCCGGTTGTGAAGCCGGCATTGGGGCTGGCGTCCCACTGCATGGGGGTTCGAGCATTGTCTCGGGCCTTTGTCTGGTATTGGTTCTTCAAGAATTCCTTGAGCTGTGCATCATTGGAGTCTTTGTGCAAGCTGTGGCGGACATGTCAGTTCGGTATTGCCAAAGATAACAAAGCTTTATGACCTACTTCCAGTGGTTGAGACAGTCCACATCCTGATACTCCTCCATTGGCCAGTCCTTGGGTACGTTGGTCATACCAATTTCCTGACCCTGGTAGACAAAAGGGGTGCCTGCTTGGAATCCCAAGAAGATGGCAATCAACTTGGCGCTTGCCTCACGGTGCTCCGGAGCGTCGCTGGTGTAGCGGCTGACCGACCGAGGTTGATCATGGTTTTCGAGGTAGAGTGCATTCCACCCATCGTTGTCATACATGAATCTCTGCCACTTGTTGACCGTGGACTTGAAGTCGGAGAGCTTCCAGGTCTTGGGGGAGAACCTGCTACGCGGGCCAACATCTAGCTCAACGCTGCATAACATGTCAGACTTGGTAATCTAACGAGTTGCTTTGATGGCACTTACAGTTCGAAGTGGAAGATCATGCTAAGCTCGCCGCGGTCAGAACCAACCGCTTTGATAAGCTCATGCTGGTCGGTCACGCAGGGCATCTCTCCGACACTAAAGGCATCATATTCCTTGAGAATAGCACCAATCTGCTGGAGGAACTCGTGACAGCGCGGCCCGCAGGCGTAGTAGTCATGACCAGTAGGGAACGTGCTGTTAGAGTCTGGGAATGACTGATCCTTGCTGATGAAGTTGATAACATCTAGGCGGAAACCATCGGCACCTCGGTCGAGCCAGAACCTGATGACCTCAAAGACTGCCTTGCGCACAGCCGGGTTCTCCCAGTTCAAGTCGGGTTGTTCCTTGCAGTAGAGGTGCAGGTAGTATTCGTCCGTTGCATCGTCATACTCCCACGCGCTCCCTAGCGAACAGCGTTAGGAAGGTCGCGATGGTTGCTGCATGGTACGCTACCTTGAAAGTGGGACTCCCAGTTATTTGGCGGCTGGCGGTTGCCTTGCTCGTCATACTTGGCTGGTCGCCAGACGTACCAGTCTCGGAAAGGGTTGTCTTTGGACTTTCGAGACTCCTTGAACCATTTGTGTTGATCGCTCGTGTGGTTGACCACCAAATCAAGCACGAGCTTCATACCACGCTCGTGCAATCTGTCTCTCAGGACGTCCACATCTGAGATGTCACCATAGCGAGGATCAATTGTCTTGTAGTCGCTTATATCATAACCCTGAACAGCGAAGCGTCAGCGTAAACGTGTCCATTGCAAGCGAAGCAGGGTGCGGCATATGCCACGGACCATATCAATCTGGGGGCTTTCAAAGATGGGTGACAGCCACACTATATCGACGCCAAGCTTGTGAAGGTAGTCAACTCTAGAGATGATGCCCTTGAGATCGCCGGTGCCGGAGCCCGTCGAGTCCTGGAACGAAGCAGGATACACCTGGTAGACGGAGCTCTCCTTCCACCATGCTTGCAGTTGTTTCGCCATGGTTATTTTCGGTTGTGATATAATGGACGCGTTCCAATTATCGTATACTATTGGTTCTGGAGTGAGAAATGAAGTAGGCGACTCTTATGGACCGCGTCTTGACAAGCTGGCCTTGAGCGTCCCTCTTTCCTACTAGCCCTATGGACCACAAATTTACGACGCCACGCTATGCTTTTCATGTCTATCTAGTTGGGGTTGCGGGGTTTGGCAGCGTGCCATGCCATGGCAGCACCGTCCTGATCAGCATTGAGATTACGACAGTCGCAGCTCCAAAAAGGTACTGGGCGAGAAGGTCATTTTATGGGGATGCGGAACCCAGCTGTGAAGTAGGACATTTTGAAGCATAAATCTCGAGGTGGTGTGAAGCAGGACGGGAGGGAAGGGCACTTTGCATGGAAGAAGCAATGCCTTTCTCGTGTCATTGGACCGGAGCTATGCGACCGCTTGACTTTCTACCAAGCTTGTGTCAGCCGTCGACCGTCGGTGCAGGCGGCTCGGAGAGGAGGGATCGAAGTGTCGCCCGGCCGAATCTAAAGAGACTTGCGTGCATAGCTCACGAGGCTAAAAAGATTACGTGCAGTCACTTTATACTATAGTGCGAAAGGGTCATTGATTGAGTTATTGCCAAGATCAATTGGATGGCCCATGGAAAAGACCAAAAGCCCTGCTGCGTGGGTGCCGACCGTCCTTGGTTTGGCTTGACTTGACTGGACTTGGATCGTACTGTACAGTACTGTACTGTTGTCATGTGTGAATTGTGAAAGGCAACCTGGACAAACGGCAGCTGGCGTTGGCTTTGACCCGGTTTCGCCGTGGGGGTCGTCGACTCGACCACCTTGCCGCCTTTGCTGCAGCGTTGCGTGGGAACTGGAACCGGGCACGCTTGGGCCAGCGTACAGCCCAAGCATCAAAGCTGGGGAAGGTTCTCCAACCGAGCCCCTCACCAAAAAGTTGTTAAAGCCGCATATGATGCAGTTTTTGACCATGGTCCACCAGTTTTGATGCTAGCGTGAGAGGGCGCTCAGCCCAACCGCGGTCTCGTTGCAAGGGTACTGCTGGACCAGGACAGTGCGCGACGGTCAGCCTGCGCACTCCCCTTCAGAAATATCGGAGCGCATGCTCTAGACCGTGGTCTTTCAACACATTTTATCTTTCAAGGTGCAGAACGTCTTCGGTGCCGCTGGGAGTATGGCGTCGCATATCTTGAAAAGGCCAAAGCCACGCTGTGCGTAAGCAGCAGCAGCAGCAGCAGCCGCCGCCGCCGCGCCTCATGCCACTTCAAAATGGTTGTAATCGTAGTACGGTCGAGAAATGCGATGCTGGCTACCGAGGATGGAAACCATGCCCAGGATGAAAGGAAGCGAGATAGAGAAGGAGAACGTTCATTCATCATCACAACACCCAGCTCAATGACCGGACAGCTGCGTCTCGGCCCAGACTCCTTCTCTTGGCCTCGGCAACGGCATGGCAGTGGTAATGGCAAGGGTTCATACGCCGGCCCAGCGCACACCAGTGCTGTGCGCCAACCAAGTCTCATCTTGAAAGCTGCATCGATGGTTGGTTGATTTGTTTGTTTGCTCATTTGACGCATCTGCAAGATCTTCAATATCGCCGGCCACGGTGGACGAGGGCAGGGGATCCCTCCTCCGGAACAGCGCCCAATAGGTTCCCATAGCTGAGTACCTGGTAGCTAGCAAGTGGGTAGCAAAAAAACGCGGACTGCAAAATATAATTCTTTCTTAATATTAATAGAAAACTTTTAGAAATTTCTAAGAAAATCTTAAAATAAATTCCTT
>PXOD01000325.1:0-68749 GCA_003012165.1 Paramyrothecium roridum
GAAGCGGGTTATGTTGAACAATTCTCATTCAGTGTAAACGACCAGATAATTGCCAGAAGAAAACACGGCAAGGCCTGACCCCAAACCAGCATTGGATCAGTACTGGGAAACCCCGTTGGCCAGCGTATTGCAACATGTCACGGCATATGAGCCATCCCAGGGAGTACCCGTGGCGGCGGCGGTAGCGACAGCACTTTTTCTGCCCCCGCCCACCTTTGATAGCGCCCTCCAGGGCTCGTCACCTCACCCTTTTCTCCCTTTCTTCTTTATCAACTAAATTGGGCGTAATGAGACCGCTTGTTTGCAGCATATTGTAATTCAGCCTGAACGCGGGAGCATGCTGACATGCCCTTGGCACAAACCACCAACTTTCGAGTGGCAATGTGATGGGATTCCGATCCAAGACCTTTGGTTGATTTTTCTCAAGGCTGTTTTTGTCATCTCTTTTCGAGAGCATTACTCTTGGGCCGCATCACTGTAGTTTCATGTTACCCCCCCCGTTGACTATAGTCTTGTTGCATGTATACTGGCTGTGGGATTGGAATTGTCATGGCCGAGAACATTAACTCACGCTTGCTGATTCCTTGAATACCTATTGCCTTTCGTCGTGATTAGGTCCAGAAGAGGAATGCTTAATTCTTCGAGTGGAGTTGACTGGCAATAGCCCCGAAAGAGTTCGTGTCGACATATTCACGTGCATTAGAATGCGAGCAATTTGTGGCAAAGCATGCTATATTCCAGCTGGCAGTCCGAGTTAAGAGCGGAAAAATCCATTTGCCCAAGGCATCGGGCTAGCAGGTCCGTGGTCACCATCTCGTGAATACCATCTTCCAGAATCTCTGGTAAGAGTGAAAAGGGACATGCAAACATCATGTATTCCATTTCAATGCTACATGCCAGAAGCCCCCGCCAGTACGACAGCAGTGTAAAACCACCAAGGGCGTTAAAAAAAGACCCAACCCGTAGACTCCGAATGCAGCCTCCTCTCAAGACCGGAATGTCGTCGTCATCGTTTTTGTGGTTTACTCCTCGTCGGCCAACAGGGCATTCCTCTTCGCCGCCACACGCTCTTGCTTGCGCTCGCGGGCAGCCTTGGTCTTCGCGCGCTTCAGGTCCATCTCGTCCTTGAGGGCCTTCTCGCGCTGCTTCTCGGCCTTGGCACGGTGAATCTACCATCGAATACATGTTAGTGAATGCAATCATCTTTTGTAGTCTGCGCAGGGCAGCCTGGAGAAGGGCTAGACATACGTGCTCAACGAGGGCACGCTTGTGCTTGAAAGCGTTACCCTTGCTGCTGTGGTACAGCTCGTGGTACAGGTGCTTGTCGATCTTGCCACTGGCACGGTACTTGACGAGGAGACGGCGGAGGACGCGGAGACGACGCATCCAGAGGACCTGCGAAGGCATACGGGCGTCGGCAGTACCCTTGCGCTTACCGTAGCCACGGTGGCGGCCCTCACGGCGGGCAAGGTTGAGCTCGCGAGCCCGGGATCGCGAGTGCATAGTCACGGGCTTTCGGATGATGAGGCCATCGGAGATGAGCTTTCGAACAGTCTGGCGGGAGTTGGCGTTGGAGATCTCGCTCTGCTCGTTGGGGTCGAGCCAGATCTTGCGCTTGCCGCAGCCAATGACCGACGCGGCCAGGCGCTTCTGAGTTCGCAGGTTGACCCTGAACGGAGGAGAAAGTCGTTAGCCAACAGCCCAGCAGAACATTGTGAGGTTTGTGTTTTGTGAAGATGCCTTGCAACCAGCTGTGCAAACAATTGTCGGGGTTCGGAGGATATTTTTTTTTTTTCCCTCCTTCGTGGGCAATCATCCCACCCAAACTTTCTAGCCAGTACAAATCATACATCAACCACCCTCAAGTATTCGTGTATTCCATCGAAACAAGTTGTTGCAGACATCCGAGGCAAACAGAGAAGGCGATTGCTGCTCGATCATACTTACATCTTGACTGTCGTTAGGCGGTGATGGTCGGTCCTCTCGTTGGGTGTGGGAGGGAGGTTAAAGTCTTGTGAGGAGGGGGCTTTCGAAGGCCAGAATTTCTCGGGTCACGTACATTCCACTCTGAGTTTGTGTGGGTTCACGTGCACAGGGCCCCATTTGTCGCACTAAGCGAGCCCTGATGACTCACCAAAAAGAGTATTGAAGCAAGTCACGTGACAGTGGAAATAGAAATTATACGTCCGAGCGTTATCACCACAATTAGATACCTACCTTAAGTGATGAAGCTAAGCTAGGTACCATAGATCTCTGGTTCGTCTACTGCAGGCTTTTAAATAAGGTGGATGGCACGACTCCTCGCGCGTCACGAACGAGAGCCACGAGGGAACCATAACCGTACCTAGCAGGAATGCTTCTTCACTACAGATTCCGAGCATTTCATTTGTAAAATTACATTTATAGCACCCCTGTTCCTCCACCCACTGCTCTGAACGAGGATATCTAAACACCACGAGCCCTTATCATGTTGAACCATTTATTTTGCTTGGACAAACAACATGCTGCATCGTATCCGGCAAGATGATCAATTCAAGTCTCCTCTAACGATTTTGTGCCTCTTTTATACATGCACCAGGCTCCCTCTCCCCCCAATAGATTTTGCAAATCTATGTAAATAACTCTTCTCCTACCTCCAGCTTTCCAACTCCCCAGATTTCTCGCTCATCCTCCACCTCATCGTTCGACAAGCCAAGGCCTCCTTGGCCGCCCTCGGCTTCCCTTCTTTCACGCGCTTGTGACCCTAGACGCATAGCAACTCGCTTGAAATAGTCCTGCATGCTCCTCTTAGTGTTGGCTGGCAGATCTGCTCCTGGGCCAGCCATGAATTTGTCGAAGATGCGGCTCTCCTCGTCAGCCACGCTGAAAAGTTCTACAAATGCTGCTTCAGCAGCCAGTTTGACTGGAATCACCATGTCCCTGACGCTCGCGAAGATAGGTGGGGCCAGAAGCGGCAGATGTGGCCGAACTAAATCCATGTCTGTTCTGCTGAGTGTTCGAATAATAACCAAAGCCAGACGGCGCGAGTCGGTTGGCTGACCAGGTTGGATGATTGTTGCCAATGTTTCAAAGATCTTCTTCGTGCTATCGAAGCTCTTCGGCGCGGAGGAGAGCAATAACTTGCCGGTAGCAAGAACATAGTTGTCCGCAATATATGTCTGGTCATAATTAGTCAATCAAGATTTGGCCCCTTGATCAGGTGGAGGATATACTCACATTCTTGTTGGTCATGCCTTGGCACAGAACATCTGGAAGTTCGGCCACCAATGGACTCTGCAGCAAAACATCTCGCGACTCAACTAATACTGCATTGAGGCCCAGAGCTGACGAGCTTGTGAAGCTGAATGTGACAACTCTGTTCTTCAACAGATTCTGTGCAGCTTCCTCGGGGACGTTCTTGATCAGGGCGCCGAGGAGCTTGGCATTGGTGACCGTCATCGTTTCGTCTCTCTCATCCGTTTCCATGTCGATAAGCGACAAGACTGCCGTTCGAGAGGTCTCTCCCATGTTCGCACCAGCCTTGCTGATTACCTCATACAAAGCCTTGAGCATGGCTGTTTTGACGCCTTGATCCGTAGTTTTCGACCCCGTTACCAGCTCTGCTATCAGAGGATCGATACGTGGAGTGTATTTGATGAGAGTGCCCAAAGCCTTCGCAGCGCGGCTTCTGAGCGTTTCGCTCGAGGTATCCGCAAGTGACTTGGCAAAAGTGCGTTGGAGCTGCGGCAAGAACGGTTTGAGGGCTGTGGGCATCTTGTCCAGCAAGTTATTGAGGGTTAGAAGAATTGCGGACTTGACCTCGGTTGCTCGCTCAGACACGACACGGATGAGCGGCCCAGTAATTTGGGTGACGAAAGGCTTCAACGACGCCTCGCTTGTCCTGTCCACAATGTCTGAGATGCCGAGTGCCGCTTGTACCCTCTGATCCGCCGAACCGTTCATCAAACCTTGCAGGAAGATTGGTAAGATAGCATTGATGCCCTTGGGAAGCTCGAAGCCGCGAAGGTTCGTACCAGCCACGCCTACTCGCTGAAGGGTCTGTCGAGTCGATCCAACGAGAGATTCCATATCTTCTTTCTTGAGCTTCTTGGTAAACTCCGTCAATGCTGCCCAGGATGCCTTCACGACTTCCATGTCGCTATCGTCGAATGAGGTCAAGAGAGAGCGAATAATGTCCTGGTTGTATCGTGAGTAATCGACGGCTGCCGCCACGAAAAAGCTGCCCAAGTGACGGGCTGTAGCAGCTCTCTTTTTGTGGTCATCATTCTTCAAAAGGCCTAATAGCACGTTCATGATAGTGTTCAGCCCATCATAGTCATCAATGGATTGGATAACCGTGTCAAACGACGCTTCGAGTTCAACGCGCAGATCCTCGTCCTTGCAAGTGATTTCGTTCTCCAATAACGAGTTGATGATGTTGGGCAGCCGTCGGTTCATAGCTGCGCCAGCAACCTTGGAAAGAGATGCCAGCGCCTTTGCATCGAAGGCGGAAATAGGTGGCGTCGTTAGAGTGGGAATGAGGTTTGGCAGAATTATGCTCGAGCGTGTAGTCTCGGTGAGAAGCGTCAGCAAGGCTGACAATGCGTTATCGGCATCCTCTGGAGAACGGAGCAGATTCAAAAGGTATGGCAGCACCTGATCGACAGCTCTCTTGCCCAGGATTGCCTGGAGCGAATCGAAGGCCTCTGCAGCAGCTTGCCTGACATCCTCGTCGGAATCGGTCAAAGCGGTACGTACGACAGAGATAAGGGTCTTCTCATGCTCCTCCAAGGATTCAGGGGCAGCCGAGGAAATGAGTTCTCGAAGGGCAAGGCAGATACCCTGCTTGGCGTCGGTATCGGTCGATGTTTGCAAGCCCTCTTCGAGGGTTGGGAGAAGGGTGGCAAGAACGCCATCACCCGCTCTCCGAATGAGCTCTCCAAGGGCATTGCTGGCAATCACCTTGTGCTCCATGTTTGCACTGCCAAGCCGTCGAATCAAGAGTTGAGAGAGCGTTGGAACCAACTCCTTCAAGATCCTCGGGCTAGGTACCAGTACCTTCCAAACCGAAATGGCAGCGGCACGGACCGCGACGGCAGTGTCACAACGACTGACATACAGAGCTGACAGAATCTTGTTTCGTTTTTCCTCTCCAAGTACTTCCTTCAAAGAAGCACCAGCTTCCTTGGCATTGTCCTCAATTTCTTCTTCGTCTTCGCCTGCTTCTGTGCCAGCCTTGACACCTGTCAAGTTGAATAGAAGGTCGCCCACAAGTTCCACAGAGCTGAGTCGGATCCTGTAGCTGTCGTCTGCCAGACCACGCTCTAGTTCAGGAAGGAGAAGATCAACGGCTCGGATGGCAAAGTTCTTCACCAGCAAGCGACCTGCTCTGAGAGCAGTCTCCCGAATTGACTCAATATCATCGGCCAGGCCCGCCAGAATAGGTGGTACTATGCGGCCCAGGTAGTTGGCAAAACTATTGCCAAAGCAAACAGGAAGGAAAATGAACAAAGACATAAAACCTTCCCGGACGGCTGGTTTGGAAGACTCGACGTTTTGAAGAATGGTAGGCAACGTTTCCTCGAGTCTCGTTGTACCCAGCCCGGCAAGTACCTCGCTGAGGGCCTGCGCCGATCCAAGACGATCACCTGCGCCGGTGTCCGATTTGAGAGTTTCCATGAGACCAGGAATAAGATCGGGTAATGCATCCTCGCCAAGTTTCTCCACGAGCGACCCGAGTGCGCGAGATGCAGTCGCTCGCGTCGTTGGCACAGGATCCACCGCAGCGAGCTTCAGGCCCGCCACAAGAATTGGCAAGTGCGTTATGAGGTCCTTCTTTTCTGTCAGATGAGCAAGACTGCCAATAACCTGAGCGGCTTTGCGCTTAGTATTTGATCGGTCGCCCAAACCGCGCTGAAGGATACGGGTGACAAGAGCCAGTGATGGCGCGTCAAGGTAGTGCACAAATTGCACTTTAATGAGAGCATCCAAAGATTCGTCGGTGTACTTCGTAGGATCGCTTAGAGCCTTTAACAAGATGTCTACTAGACCCTTGATTTCAGGGTTCGTGATGACGTCGCCGAATCGCTTCAAACTTCTGTTCGCGGCAGCCCTGACCTCCTTATGGCTGTCATTTAGAACAGCCGTCAAAGGTGGGATGATGTCGGGTAGACTATTTGCCAATTGCTGGGGATCCAAATAAGCCATGGCTCCAAGCAAATCACAGGCGCCTCGCTTGCTACGCCACTGTTGGTCATCCAGACCATCTAGGAGTGTGGGCATGATTCTCTTCACTCCGAAGGAGCTCAGTTTTCCGAAGCATGCCTTGGCAGTTGCAAGACAGGCATCACGGACATCGGCATTGCTGTCGCCAAACCCAACCAGTAGTTGTGGAACTATCTGTATGACGTAAGGTTCAAAGAGACGGCCAAGAATTGTGGAGAGTAGCTCGAAGGCAATGAGCGCTCCCTCTCGTTTGTTCGCCTCCTTCTTGTTTTCCACAGCATCTTTAAGAGTAGAAATGATGCGAAATTCTCGTAAAGCCTTAATGCCTCGTCCATGGACTAAGCCGGCCAAGCCGTAGGCCGCACCTCGTTGAGTGGCATATTTCTTCGAGTTAAGCAATTCATCCATGACTTGCTCGAAGTACTTCGGGGCAAGCTCTGGGCATGATTTTATGAGTGGAGGCAGACACTCGGCGATGGCATACTGCACCGTTTCTGACGGTGTACTCAATGTTGACAACAGCCGTTCAATGACGACAGGAATTTTGGAATCGCCAGGCTTGAGGTGGCGCGCCAGGGCACCATACATAATGATAACAGCTTCGTTGACACGGTCGTGCGCGTCGTTGTTCTTGTCGGGTTGCTCCAGTGTCCGTTCAAATTTTGTCATGAGCGTATCAACCATAGCTTTCCCCTTGACCTCGATAGCTTTGACGGCAGCATCAAGCATTTCATCCCTAACATCGCCGTTCCTATCTCCAAGAGGACCAGATTCAATGTAGAAATTGAATAAGGAATCCATTTGTTGAACGCTGAGATATGATGAAAGCTCTTTAAATGCCGTGGCGATTCCGTGCCTCGCTTCCCAAGGGTCGGAGAGATCCATCTTCCGAGGCATACCAAATTCATCAAGTCCTTGAACCTTGGGCTTTGCTAGCTCCTTATAAGTAGATTGTAGCTGCGATACGACGGAATCGATGGCTTCCTTGAATGTTGAAATGACATCGGCAAGTGATCTGGCTGCTGCACGACGCAGCTGGGCATCCTTGCTTTCTAAGAATGGCAGCATTCTTGACGCCGTCTCAGCACTCACAGCGAAGCCGCTCTCTTCCCAAATTTCTCTGCCAACTTCGCAGTTCTCGTTGAGGTCATCATGGCACGCCAGCCAGATCTCATCGGAATAGTCGAGCTCGCTCATGTCGACCTCGGCACTAATTGACTGAAGAACAGTTGTTCGGATTCCCGCTTGTGAGACGATTGCTCCCTTCGCGAGCACATTGATCTCATGATGATTCATGTTGGGAGCAATACACCGGCACATGTCGGCAAAACAATCCTTGATCAGTTTGTAATGCTGCCCATACTTCTCCATTGACTGAATGAGAATTGTCAGGAGTTCGGCACGCGATACTGCCTCGTCGGCGCAGACATCAGTATGGAATGCCAGAATTTCCACTGAAAGCACAAGCTGGGCATCTCGATCGTCTGGAGTGGCTCCGATGCCACCCTTCCGAAGAATGTCATAGAGCAGCGGCAATGTATAGATGAGAGACACAGTATCGAGAGGTCTCTGCTCTGCGGTGAACCGCAGGCGATATAGAACTCGTGTAACGAGATCCTCAACGAGTTCTTGGCTGTAGTTGTCCGGCAAGGACACGCCCCGCAAGCGAAGAGTGGCAATGCCGATGAAAGGCCTGATGGAACCTAGTCGTTCTGCTGCTTTTTCCGAGCAGGCAATGTACACGGTAGCTGCAACATCCCCAATGACGAGACGACCGCCTCCGTCGATAACATCAAGCAGTAACTTGACGGCGGCTCCCAACCAGAGCGCAGCGTCAGTTGGGGGACCAGTAGCCAAGGACCTGATAATACCAATACCTCGGAGCATCTTAGCCTCCAGTTCTTGCAAGGACTGCCTGATCTGAGATTCCTTTTTGAGTTGAGCGTTCACCTTTGAGGTCTCTTCCGCGGTAAGCTTGCGCTGTTGTCCCTTTTTCTGTTGTATTTGGCCTCGCAATTCCTCTTCCCACTTCAGGATATCGTAGTCCTTGGTGTTTTTATTGGGAACGGTATTTTGAGATTTCTTGGCCAAGACGTCGACAAAACAAGTGCCTTCTGGTGTCCTGAAGATTGCCGCCTCTACAGGTCCGACATTCTTAAGCTGCTCGGCATTCAGGTCGCTGCCAATCAATTCCAATAGCCGTGGTATAATAGTGTCAGGAGCGACAAATGCTAGTTCAGCTGCGGCATTACAAGCAGCCTTTTTGATAAGGTCGGACTTCATAACGTGCCTGTTAGTTTTCGTTTTGCCTTATGTTAACTGGGCTTGTGGATCCACGAACCTTTTGACTGGGCGAAGTTCTGGCGCCAACTTCCTGAAGAAGATCATCTTGATATTCCCTTGCCAGCTCACCTGGGTCAAGTTGCATGCGTAGACACAACTCAATCCAACTAGCTCGAGGGATGAGTTCAGGCCGTGACAGAACAAGCATCAAACAAGCTTGTAGTTCCAAATCCTTCCGGTTTGCCACGCCTCCTAACTTCTGAAGCTCCTCAGGCTCAAGGCAAATTGTCTTTAGAGCCTGAATGAGGTTTTCGTTGCCCATCTTGGGATCTCTTTCTTTCGTCTCAGATTGGCTGAGCCAATACCACAAACCCTCAAGGATAAATCTCCCGATCAGACGCGGTTCGCGCGCGTATAATTTGGACAGAGCCATCGCGGCGTATTGTTGCGTTTTGACTGGAACGTTCGAAGCAGCCACGAGAAAGATCATTGCTTCAGACCATGCTAGAATGATTTCACTTTCGGTTTTGTCGTTCAAATTGGCGGCTATTGAGGTCAGTGCAAGGCATAGCCAGCGCAAATCTTCCTCTGCGGTAATTTTAGTGAATATCCGGTTGTTGAGGAGGAAAGATGACTTCGAGCCCAAGGACAAAGCCGACTTTGAAATTGTCGCCTTTTTAATAGCTGCGTTGACGGGTGAGTCAGGGAACCTGGCCTGAAGTTCTGGCGCTAGAGCAGTGATGATATATGCGCCAACGACAATGCCATTTTGAGCTGCCGACTGGGCATTGGAAGTGACTTCATTGAAAGTATCAAGGATTTTTGGAACCACCACTCCAATAAAGGATACGATACTGGGATTTGCTTCCACGTGCGTCAACTCTTGAAGCACCTGGCCTGACCGCAACAACCAAAGCCTGCGAGAAGCAAACTTCTTCTCAGCCAATCCTTTGGCGACGACATCTAGCACGGTCTTTGGTACTTCCGAATTGTTCTTGAGCACAGAAATGCAAGCTTCCGTGAAGACCATGGTCTCAGCAGCTAGGGCAGCTTCATTTCCTTCCTTGGCCGCAACAGCGGTCACAGCGGCTAGAACCTTTTCGGCGCTAGATTGGGACAATGGTGTGGCCTCAAGCATCTCAGCATGGAGAATTCTATGATCAGCAGAGGTGAGTTTCCCGGTTCTGAGCGGGTTCGCGATCTCATCAACAACATGCTCGAGCGCCTTCACGTTCTTGCTCCTGGAGACAATAACGCGGAAGGATGCGACAGCACCATTACGGATCGCGACATTACTCGACTTGACATTTGATAGGAGCGGCTTCAGAAGCTTCGTCTCGAGCGTGAGAGACAAGTCAAAGTTCTCTGGGAGAGAGAGAACCAGCGGTTTCAGCACTCCACTCAAAATAACCTCAGGAGCACGGAGTAAACCTTTATCAAGAGCAGGTACTAGGACGTTTTCGAATTCCTCCAGACTCACAAAATCCGAGAAGAAGTCGTTTAGGCCCGTGGCGATGTGCTCTGCAACTGGTGTACGAGAGCCAATGATTTCTCGAGTGTAGAAGTCATAGTATTTGGGTTTGAGTGATTCCAGGATCGGCTTCAGATCAGCCTTGCGAGAGGATACACCAGCAATAACACCAAGAATAGGTGCATGTTTGGCGGTGGGTTGGGCGCCTTTAGAAGCAAGAGCCTCGACAGATTGAATCAGCACTTGATCGCGCGACGCTTCGGGCGCGAAAAGTTTGCGAAAGCCACGCCTAGTGACGACAACTGCAGAATTCGCCAAGCTCTTCCTTGGCGTCTGAATACATTTTTCGAGAAGCTCTGCATGGCTCAGCAGTATATCGGCGCCCAGATCATTCCAGACATTGGAGCCGGCCAAGCGCTGCATGAGAAGACTACACCATTCTAGCAGCACAAAGGCGCTTGACAGAGCGATCCCAGACTTGGGACTCTCTTTGCGGAGAGCTGCGACGAGAGGACGAATAGCCTTTGCGTCGGTTTCGTTCGAGACCAATGTCGATAAGCACCGTTGGACGGCTTGGCGGGATTCACGATCCTGGTAGTACGGGTGGGTTCGGAACAAAAGACCTAATATTGGAGACGTAACGCTTTTGTCTGCTTGTGGTAGGAATAAAGTGTCAGTAATTTGGTTCTGGAACTAAGCCACTGCTCAGAACAAGAAAGGTGGGCAGGGCCATTATACATACAATCCTGGGCGAGAAAGTCGTCGATGGTGCGGAGCTGGGCAATTCGCACGGGAATAGAAGACGAAGCCAGAGCTCGTTCAGCTTCGGCCAGGTCGAGGCTTGCTTGAGCAATGCCGCCGTTGGTGGTGGGCTCAGACATGGCGAGAGACAGAATGAGAAGACAATCTAGGTCGTGACGAAATCATTGGTGCTGACCGGGACCGGCAAAGGATTGGAGCCGCCGGCCGGGGGAAAAGCGAGACGGAAAGCTGCCGGCAGAGTGGTGAGGGAAGCTGCTGGTGCTGGTGCTGGTGCTGGTGTTGATATATTTTCTGTCGTTCCCAGTCGCCCGTGAAGGTGAACTCGAGTCGCTAAAATCAATGGTCAACTTACCTTATTCGCCAAGCTACGGCACCTCTTTCCTGCCTTGTACCATTGACCCCACGTCCAGAGTCTGCTGCCCCGCAGTTGGGTTCTCACCGCCCACCACATTTCCTCTTCTTCCGGGCGGTTGACAAAAGGCATGTTGCGAGGCTCTTCTACAATTAGAAATCCTAGTCTACAAGTTATTCTCCACCATTTGAATAGAAGAATAGGTGCTGGGTTTGCATCACTGCATTATGTTTGTGAGGTTACTGAATCTTTTCGTGTGCGGTTCCTAAGATTTGGTCCAGCTAAATTTGGCAGCACGCCTAGATTCCTCAAGGTACCAGGAAAGCCCTACCACCAGAACGTTCGACTTGACCATGCAGTCTCGGTCAACAAATAACCTGGGACGCTAAGGTAAGGTGAGGTATGCTGGTCCTGGCAATGTACATACAGTGGTTCAATGATGGCTCATAATTACTCACAAAGAAAATCGATTACTCACTTGAACGAGACATTATTCCTCTATTTTTCCATAGTCTCCTTGATTTTCTATTGTGTGTGTACAGTGGCAGCCACTGATTTGATACACCAAAAACCTTGTGCATATTGTTCCGACAATCTACAACTTATCTGCTTCAGAACAACGAACAACATATGGTCGACAATCTAAATGCTCTTTGTCATTTGCCTCACGAGCTCCGTTATGATAGTATAAATGACTACTAATGAAAACAATTGAACCGCACATGGGGATGGCAGCAATGGAGGAAGAAAGAGTCATTAACGGCATTCTTGAGGAGATCCAGGCTGCAGAGCACCTTATGGAACCCCTTGACAAGTGGTATAAAGGCGAGCAATTATCAAATCATAGTCCCCAACATACCAGTAGAAACCGTTGGTGGATTTCTCACGAGCTTCAAGCTTCCCAGCGTATTTTTGAAGACTTTTTTCTCCTCAAATTTTCTTGCTTGATAGGTAGATCGCATTTTTGGGTAGTGTCTTTGTCTTTTTTGCCTACCGGTTGATCTGGCTGTCAGTAATGCTCAACCTTGTCTGGATTTGCACGTATAAGGCCGAGCACATGAGGAAATCTTAATAACCACAGATTGATTATGAATTTTCTAGAGGCCTCGGCCTCGTTATGCGAAGTCTTCAGAGTTGTACACCAATCTAATCCTAGTTCGTTCTCCCATAGGCTACTTACCGTCTCGTCAGCCCTACGGCGTAAGCCACGGAAGCGCTACAATGCACTGGAAAAGGTATTGAGTCACCGTTTAAGCAAATCATTCAACCCAGTGGCGACGTATGTCGCTCCTATAAGGCAGTAGTCGCGGCATCGACTACTCAATCAAGGGTCCTTGAGTTTTGACGGTTTGTGGCTGTGGGCTCTGAAGTGAGGCAACGCTCTGTCCTTAGGGTGCTCCTTACCTACCTCTTACCTTACTACTACTGGGGTGGAAAAACTGGTACCGCTGCGTCATTGGAGACCCTCCCAGACTCTCCCTCGCTCACTTGATCACTCAAAGCCAAGCGCAACACCCCCAGCTCCGGCCTCGCTAAGTGAGCTCAAAAAGCATCTTTTGACATCCGAGGTGCACTGGACGCACTGCAGATTTACTGTACATTTCACGTCAGCCACCGTTCTGCAGAGGCAGCCCCGTTAGACCTGCACCAAGAGCCGCAAACCTCTAGCTATGGCCGGAGGCACGAAGAAGAAGAAGAAGCCTGCGGCGAACCCGGCTCGTGGCTTTGCAACAACTTCTGTAGCCTCAAAGCCGAGACCAGAGGCTACCAGCGCAGAGTCGAAGCCATCACCGCATCCCGGCAAGCCTGCAAATGCCCCTCCGTCTGCCAAACAAGATGCCCCACCATCAGGAGCCACGACTGGCGAGGCCACTGAAGCTGGCCAGGCATCTCAGGAAAAACCCCTGAGCCCAGAAGAATTCGAGAAGCAGCTTCAGGAGTCTGAGCTTCAGCTTCTTGTCGAAAAATACTCACAGAAGATCAAACGCGATGCTCAGCGTCAGCGCTCGCGACTCGACACGGATCGGAGGCTGCTGCGTGTTGGAGCAGATTCCGTCAATAGTCTCAAATGGTTACCTACTGAGCTTATGGATCATGTCCTTGATCTTGTCCAGGCGGAGGGTCGTTTTGCCACGGCTGGTTTGTCGTCAGAGAACGCCGGCGCTGGAAAAATGCCGTCCGAGGAGGACATGATTGTTAGGCTCTGGACTTTGCAGCATACACTACTTTTGGCATCGTTTCCTAAAGATCGTGTTCAAGCCGTTATACAGCACATCCTGGACATTGCTCCTACCGTGTCTTTCCCGACCAAGGACTCCATTTGGGGTCTCGAGGAAGCCTTCGACTGGCTTGCCCGCGAATGTGCTATTGAGGAGCTTCCACCATATGAAACCAAAAGTAAACCTATTTCAAGAGGTACATCAAACCAGTCAAGTCTTAGGCAAGCACTTGTTAGTCCTGCTAACACGGCCAGAAACTCCTAACGATAGCCCATTATCAACCCGCTCCAACACGCCGCGGCTTACTGAGGCGCAGAACGTGCGTAAGGGCAAAGGAGGGAATGCCAACGGAGCTTCTACAAAATTAGCCCAGTCAAGAAAAGCGGTGGTGAATTACGATAGCGACCTGGAGCCTGACGAATTAGTTCCTCAATACCTGACGACCAAGGAGAAGCTACTGGAGCTGGAGCGCAATTTTGACTCCAACAGCAAGAAATCCTCGAAGCACGACCCTGATTCAGACGAAGCGCTGATTGTTGCAAAGCTTGAGGCCAAGATTCGGCGTATAGAGAATGATGTCCTTTTTGACAAATTCATCGCAGAGCAGCAATGGAAAAGCAGGAAAACGGAGGTCGAGAGACGCCTAGCTGTGGCTCGAAAAGACGCGAGGCCTCAGCCCGACGATCCCCCAGCCCCAGAAGAGAAGGCTTCGGAGGATTCGGACGAGCAAGGAATCAACGACGAGGCGGAGCGAATCGCTGCGGAAATTTTAGCTGAGAATGACAGCGACGGCGATGATCTCGGCGGCTTGTTTGCATCACTGCCGCAAAATGAGGTTGACCCAGCAACAGGACAATCACAAACAGTTGTTAATGCCTCTGATGGAACTCGTATCGTCGTTCGCGATTTTGGTAAATGGACTGGGGTCGCCCCCAGGCGTGCTTTAGAGGAAGCCTGCCGTTCTAGGTAAGCAATTTCGAGCCTCTTTAGCTTTACATTTCATACACTAACTTGGAAAAGGGATCCCGCGGCCAAGGTAGCCTATCAGCTGATATCAGACGTGTCGTTTGCCAACCGACATGCTGTGGAAATCTCCTGGGCAAAACCACAAGATATTCCCCAGCCAGTAACTGCATCTGATGTGGAAATTACTACCGATCCTTATCGTTTTACACTCCAGATGATCGGTATTGCAACACCGGACGACAAACAGTCAGAGGCATTTGCAGCCACCTCAGCACTGTTCCATATCTTCAGCAGCAATGCCAAGGAGGAAAAAGTTGTGTTACGACTTCCCCCTATCTGGCGTGATCTTTGGACAGAACTGGCCGAATCGAAGAAGAACCATGCGGATGCACAGGACCGGGCGATCGTCAAGGATTTGAGAGACATTGTGCAAAAGAGGCAAGACAGGGAACTCGAGGATGGCGTCATCCTTCAAGGTGCTTTCAGAGGTCGTGGTGTAGCCAAAAACTCGCAGGAGCCGTCTGATACACGAAGTCAAGATCGAATGAAGCATAATGCAACCAATGCGGACTTTTACAGGAAGATATGGGAGGACAAATCGGGCTCCCGAAGCTATCAGACAATGCTGGTAAGAAGTTTTGCACTTTGTAGGCTTCTGATTCGATCACTAATCAAGTCACGGTCTTCTAGCAATCTCGCATGCAACTGCCAATGTGGAGCTTCCGACAGCAGGTGCTGGCTGCTGTCGAACAGAATCAAGTTGTCATTGTGTGTGGTGAGACTGGATGGTAAGTCATCAGAATGCACCTTGTCGGTGACGATACTCAACCATGACATAGTGGTAAGAGCACGCAAGTGCCATCTTTTCTTCTAGAACACGAGCTCTCACAAGGAAGAGCATGCAAGGTCTATTGTACAGAACCACGACGAATTTCCGCTATATCCCTTGCCCGGCGCGTTAGTGAAGAGCTGGGTGAGAAACGAGGCGACTTGGGAACCAACAGGTCTCTTGTTGGATACTCCATCCGACTTGAGTCCAATACCTCTAAAGAAACAAGACTTGTATACGCTACTACGGGTATCGTCATGCGGATGCTTGAAGGCTCCAACGATCTCAAGGAGGTCACACATCTTGTGTTGGACGAGGTCCACGAACGATCAATTGACAGCGACTTCTTACTCATTGTGTTGAAGCGTCTGTTGACACAACGGAAGGACCTGAAAGTCGTCCTCATGTCTGCTACTGTTGATGCCGATCGCTTTTCTGCATATCTTGGTGGCGCTCCTGTGCTGAATGTTCCAGGAAGAACGTTCCCCGTAGATGTGCGCTACCTTGAAGACGCCATTGAGCTCACAGGTTACACACCTACCATTTCGCCAGCAGATAAGCTTGTTGATTTGGATGATGATATTGTTGAAGGCGAAGAGACCGGTCCTAAGAGCGAGATCTCGAAGAGTCTGGCCCATTACTCGCCAAAAACGAGGTCAACCTTGGCCAAATTTGACGAATACCAGATCGAGTTTGACCTCATTGTGCAGCTGATAGCGCACGTTGCAACGGATCAAGCTCTCCAAGACTATAGTAAGGCTATCTTGGTATTCCTCCCTGGTATTGCAGAAATCCGTACCCTCAACGATTTGTTGTTGGGCGACCCTCGCTTTGCGAAACAATGGCTCGTGTACCCGCTTCATTCCACAATTGCTACGGAAGATCAGGAGTCAGCTTTTCTTGTGCCGCCGCTAGGCATGCGCAAAATCGTTCTTGCCACAAATATTGCTGAGACGGGTATCACCATTCCCGATGTTACCTGTGTGATCGATACGGGAAAACACCGCGAAATGCGATTCGATGAGAAGAAGCAACTGTCAAGACTTATCGATACCTTCATCTCGCGAGCCAACGCCAAGCAAAGAAGAGGGCGAGCTGGTCGTGTGCAGCAGGGCCTGTGTTTCCACATGTTCACCAAATATAGACACGACACCCTGATGAGCGATCAGCAGACACCCGAAATGCTTCGACTATCTTTGCAAGATCTTGCTATTCGTGTCAAGATTTGTAAGATTGGAGGTATCGAGGAAACACTGAGCGATGCTCTTGACCCGCCATCTGCAAAGAACATTCGGCGAGCTGTCGATGCACTAATCGATGTTCGTGCGTTGACTTCGTCCGAAGAGCTTACCCCCTTAGGTCATCAACTAGCTCGACTTCCCTTGGATGTTTTTCTCGGAAAGTTGATATTACTAGGCACAGTATTTAAGTGCTTAGACATGGCTATCACTGTAGCTGCAATCTTGTCGTCTAAATCGCCCTTCTCCGCGCCATTTGGTCAGCGGACACAGGCGGATAATGCAAGAATGTCGTTCAAGCGTGCCGACTCGGATCTCCTTACTATCTACAATGCCTATTCGGCATGGAAGCGCGTTTGCCAGGCAAACAGCTCTACAGGCAACGAATTTCAGTTCTGCCGCAAGAATTTTCTGAGCCAGCAGACCCTTGCAAATATTGAGGACTTGAAAGGCCAGCTTTTAGTCTCACTTGCTGATTCTGGCTTCCTGTCATTGACAGAAGAAGAGCGTCGAGCGCTATCGCGGCTTCGCTTTGCATCAGGTGGACGAGGCCGCCGCCACCAACAGTTCTTTGACGTACCCCGGCGAGTCAACATGAACAGTGATAATGATGTCGTGGCAGCATCAGTCATCGCCTGGAGCTTCTACCCAAAATTACTTGTCAGGGATACGCCTGGCACCAAAGGTCTCCGCAACATTGGCAACAACCAGTCCATAAGTTTGCATCCGTCATCTGTCAACCGAAACCGACTTGATATCAAGTGGCTATCTTATTACCATGTCATGCAGTCTAAGACGTACGAGAAACCTAACCCGAATGGAGTGAAGTGCTGCTGACTCAAACAGAATTTACCGTGCCCATGAGACCACAGCTGTTGAGCCTTTCGCTATAGCTCTACTTTGTGGCGATGTTCGTTGCGATGTAAGAAAGCCTTCCTATGTTCTTTCCGTCTGGCTTCTGAGCCAAGACGTCTGCATCCGAGTCTTTACACCGGCATTCAGTCTTCATGAGCAGTTGCTGACCTATCATCACCTAGATGTACTCGGGCGCCATCGTCTTAGATGGCAACCGTGGTCGCTTTGTCGTCCCGGATTGGAAGACAATGCTTGTAATCAAGGTCCTACGGACGCGTCTTCGCGAGATCCTGACAAAGTCCTTCAAGCAACCGGGAAAGCTGCCTACTGCTCAGCACGAGCGGTGGTTCGACGTCTGGCAGCGACTGTTCTCCCAAGATTTTGGGCAAGAAGGGAGTAGCACAAGACCGGTTGCTGTTGGCGCAATCAGTAAGGCGTAGTGTGTCATAGTTCAGCGGCAGCGAACGCTTCAATGATTTGCCGTTCAATCAAAGCAGGTTGGCTCATGCAAAGTATGGCCAAAGCGGAGCAGCCGCTGCCTCGACGGATTCGGGGCCTATTTTGCCAGCGTGGCTGTTATAAATTGGCGCGCAAGAAATGGCGTGACTATGTCGAGCCGCAAGGTCGAATGATATAGGGTTGTTCCAGCTTGAAATGTTAGACTATTGGCAACCATAGGACATGATACATTACACGTGGCGGAGACAGTTTGAATGTCTGAAATTATTTATTTTTAAAAATCTACAGGGCTTTACAAAGCGCTCCCAGGACGCTTTCTCGTAGGTCCTTATAGACGCATACGAGAACGGGAAAGGGAAACTCTTGAGCACAGCTAATTAAAGCAATCCATATTTCTCTCCATTGGTCTCTCTTCACGCCTCTCCCTTATTATTCGCTTGACAAGCGCACAAGCATGGCCACCTGTAACGGTCACCACAGTTGTAAGGGTTCTGTCGGTGACGCATCCAGGATGTTTGACCTTGAAATAGTCTCCAATTACTCCTTCGCGGTAACAGACGCCGTAGACCAAGGTTGTTGACCTGCAGCAGGTATACACGGGCACATCAAACCCCATTCTCGGTGGTCTGGCATTCGGTCTTGGACTTGGTCTTGGACTCGGTCTCGTTATGATTCTCGTTCTCAACATCGGTTTTATTACCTCCACTTGAGAGAAACATAGCCTTGAAGTCAGCGTTACTTTTCGGAGCTGGCAAGCCATTTGCCGCTGGCTTGCCCTCATCTGATTGAGTCACCGCGGTCGACTTCCGAGGGCCAAAACCCAGCCCGCGCTTCGGTCCAGGCTTGCTGAGAACAGGTCGCCGGATCGATGTCGTCGGCGGCAACATGAGATTATTAGTGGACTTTGCAGTTTTCTTTTGTGTCTGTTGTACAACGGGTGCAATTCGGTCATCGGCGTGGTAGGCTTTCTCGTGGCGCAACTGATCCAGCGATCCTGTGCGCAATGTTCGGCCTTCGAATTCAACGCTATTGAGCTTGAGGCTGGCTTTTCCGGCGGTTGCGGCATCAGCAAATTCAATCTTGGCACCACCGTGGCTTGGCAGTAGCACCAGCTTGACTATGGGCCCTAGAGGCTCAACAAGAGCGCGGACCCGTGTATCATTGACTGTATCAGGGAGGCCCATGAGAGCAATGGTACGAGATGCAATGTTGGAAGCAGAAGCTTTCGGCTGCATATCATCGTTCGCCTCCTTCATAGCCTCATCACCTTCTGCATCGCGGGGGGATTGTGAGCTCGTCGAAACCTCTGTCGCGATACTGGACTTAGCCGCGGGCTTCACCTTAGACTCCTTTGATACCTCAACTCTAACAACTTGCCCACGGACATTCGCGTTATTATAGTCAGCCACGGCTTTCTCAGCCGCCTCTTTCTTATCAAACTCCACATAAGCAATGCCACGTCCCTTGCCCGCCAACGATCGTGGCACATTGATCCGCACAATGGTGCCGGCCTTGGAAAAGATAGCTCGCAGCTCATCTTCCGTCACAGATCGGCTCAGATTCGAGACATGGATTTCCCTGCCTTCGGCTACAGCACCCTCGCGGTTCTTCTTTTGTGTCGGATTAGAGTACTTGGCAAGAAGTTTGTACTGGCCTTCCAGCAATTCACCATCCTTCTGCACAGCCCTGGCTGACGCCTCTCGGTCGCGGAATGAAACGTAGCAGAAGCGGCGGTGGGAGTTGACCTTTAAACTGGGCCATCTAATGCTCAAAATACTGCCACAATCATTGAAGAGCCTCCGGATATAGACATCGTCGGCAGACGGCGGGAAGTTGGCGACATATACCGTTAAGTCATACCCTGGCTGTACACTAATTTGGGCTTGGCCAAAGTACTTTTGATCTCGAAGAAGGGCAGATCGCGCTTCTTCCGTGGAGCTGAATTCTATCAAGGCAGTTGAGGATTGCCCGTTATCTTCTCGCACCAACGCGGTGATGCTATTGACGTGCCCAAATTCCCTGAAGTACTGCCTGAGCTTGGTTTGTGTAACATCGTAAGGGAGATCCTTGACAATGATAGTGGCGTTCTCCCGGTCGCGCTGCGGTTGTTGTTGTGTATCGACGATTTCCTGGTCGCCTTTCTGGCGTTTGGCTGCGCTTTCGGTTTTGCTCTCTGCGTCTGTTACATCCTCTCTTTTGCGCTTGGCCCCGGCCGGTGATTCAACATTCGGTTCGGATGCGGCTTTCGCCGCCTCAGTCGCCTGGGCCTCGTAATAGGCTGCGTATGTAGCCGCTTTCTCCTGCTGCTCGCGCTCCCGGCGTCGAAGAATGCCTCTCTCAGCCTTGTGCACCACGTCCGTAGCCCTACGTACAATCGCTGGTAGCTCGTAGTCGTTGCAATGTTGCTGGTAAACCTCCAACACCTTTTCAGGCCAGTCTAATGTGCGACGAGCCGCAGCGCGAGCCAGAACGGCCGTGGCAAGGCTGGGTATCCGAAAGCCCGCCCCGTTGGAAGATGGGGTGGGACTTCGGTTGTTCGGCGGGTTGGAAGAAAATATCAGCATTTCCCACATGTAGTATCGAAACCAGAAATCGTGGCTGTCGGCGTGAATCTGCACAGCCGCGAGCTTGTTCCACTGGGCTCGCGCCTCATCTATTGCACCCTTCTTCTCGGTCAAATACTGGATATAGATGCGTTCCAATCGAAACTTGGGGTCACCCTGAAAATCTTTTCCGTACAATCTCTGGCCGACGACGTTGACGTCCTCAAGCGCAGCTCCTAGGCCCACGTCGGCAAGATCGACAGCTTCATCGGTGGCGGTGGCGTCCATGGCAGTCCGCTTGAGAAAGCCGCACCAAGCAACGTACATCTCAATCATATTCTCCATTCCATTTTTATAAAGTTGATCTTCGCTCGTAGCTGCATGTTTGATCGACTCGATTTCGCCAAAAGCAAGCTTGCCTTCCTCGGCGCAGAGAATGTATCTGTTCCAAAGTCTCCCTGACCAGGGGCAATGGCGGACAGCTCTACGCAGGACATCGAGCAGGTTCTCGGGTAGTTGTAAATCGGAATGGGAAGAAGACAGGAAGACGATGTACGAATACCAAGTGTCCTCATCGGTAGCGAATACCCCGGTCAAGGCTCGAGCGAAAAGGCCGCGGCACAGGTCCAAGCCAATGTCGGGATTGTCGTTGTTCCGTTTGCTCTGGAGCATCTCCCACTCGAGATACTCGGTCATGATGGACTTTTGAGCTTCGAGGTCACCGGTACGCACAGCTTTACTAAGCTTGAACTCGAAAGGCTCGCGGGCAGCAATGAGGCGCTTCGTATCCTGCGCGCGCGCCGTCGCCTCCTTCATAGACTCCTCCCAGACAGTTCGGTTATGCTCGGACAAAAAGCTAGAAAAAGCCTGGGATGTGTCGTCCCAAGTGGCATGCGGGGTCTGGAGACGGTCGCGATAGAGGTGGGATATGCGCTTGACGCCTTCCGGCGTTCCCGACTTTCCCAGAAGCTCCATTTCAAGGGAGATCCAGCGGTCCCATAGCAGATGGCTGTCGTCGAGGCGGTACTTGATGGCTTCGTAGCCTTGCTGCCACAGATCAAGGGCGGTGCCGAAGGAGAAGAGCTCCCGGCCCATGATGCGTTCCTCGTCGGGCCAGGCGGACTCGGGCGCCTGGCTGTCGCCCCAGAGCGACCAGAAGTAATTGCAATAGGACAGCCATATGCGCAGGCTGCCGGGCTCGGCGCTGACGGCTCGCTTGTAGACTTCGACAACGTTGACGCGCTGCTCAAGGTCGGAGGCGGTGCGGGAGGTTTCTTCGAGGTAAGCCAACCAGCTGTCTTCGCCCACAGGGTTGGCCATCATGGCGGTCATCGGCTGCGTGGCTGGTGGTTAAGCATTACAGGATCGCGAGGCGCGGTGCGGGAAACGGCAGCGATGGGCTCGGAAGGATTTTAGGCTGGTGATACTTTTTAACGATAGCGGCGGCGACCCTATGCGGCACGATGGACAGAGTGCTTCAGGTCGAAGCTCAGGGCGGCCGGTTCGGAGGGATAAAAGACACACTACAGGACAGAGCCGCAAAAAGCGAACTGAGCCGCGACTTTGCAGGCTGATTGGGGTCCGGGTCGAGAGCCGGGATCGCAGCTGCGTTTCACCTTTTGGGGTTGAGGTTGAGGTTGGAGGCAGGGCGAAGATACCCGTCAGCTACCTCAAGCGTGGGCAGGTAGGGTACCACCTTGGGTACCTGCTACAGTAAGGTATATTGATTACCTCAGGTCACCGGAGGTCAGGTTGGAAGGTCTTGCTGGGTACGGTCAGGTACAACAACAACCTTGGCTCTAGCAGGGCAGGGCAGGGCAGGGGAGGGGGGAAAAAACAAAAGGGCAAGTGGGAACAAGGCGCGCTGCGGTGCAGTCTCGCATGCGCTTTCCGGGGTGCAGGAGGTATTGATTACGGCACGGGACAAGGGTGTTGGGGCCATGATGGAGAATAAAGTCCGAACAACTTTGTCCCAGCAGTTAAACCCGGACCCTCCGGGGCTGGCAAGGCTTCAGCACAGGGTCCTTGGTCCGCTGCCTGGTCTGCAATGTTCTAGATGGCCCTTGTTCGATTAGCGCACGCTGATCAACGGGTGCCATTACGTCGAAATGACCTTCTGCACGTGCATCTGTCGCAGGCACCGCAGGGCTTACAAACTGCCTACTCTTCTTGACTGTCTGACGCAGAGCTGAGGCTTGGCTGGCAAGGAACAAAAGAACGCTAACGACCGCCCCTCGAAGACCATCATCAACCGTTTTGCGAGGCGCAATCATTTGTTTGTGCGCGGAGCAAAAGGGGAGGGGGGGATCCTCTGTGGGAAAAGATGCCTTCTCGGTAGCAAGGGCTGGACTGAGCCACGCTACAGTGAATTCAGGACACTGGTTAAGTACATTGTGCTTTTGGTCAGGCTGACGAACATGCATCAAGCAAGTGCATTGTCGATCGGTTCTAGACCCGAGCACTAGGTCGGCACTGGATTGGGGGTCAGCTCACTAAAGTGCCATGTTGCGTCACATCGCCTTTTCCCTCCCATTTGCGTTTTCCCGCGTTTTCCTTTTGGCTTCCGCGTCACTCCCACTGTTTGCAGGACAGGGGGAGGGGGGAACCTCCAGGGTGCGAGGGTGAGCACAGGCACAGGCATACGGCATGGCGGCGAAACCATGTTGCAGAATCTTTCCGGCCCGGCAGGCAACCGAGGGAAATAAAACAGGTTACGGGCGTACGAGCAGGACACCAACAGCACATCGAAGCTATGGGCTGCCGATCTGCTCCGTGGCCAGATCAGATGGCGCACGTGTACCCAGCGTAAGTTGTCCGAAATCTTGTGGCCCTAATAGTATGAGCCAATACTTTTGAATAGTGTCAGCCCGACAATTGGGGGGAGGGCGTTCGAGACCTCTGAATAAGGTAGTGGATCAACGTAGCAATTGGCACGCAGCATGTCAGCAAGAAAATTTCTAGATCTCGAATTGCTTACCCTTAAATAAAGGAATTAGCTATTGTTCGAAAAGAAAAAAAATTAGATCGGCAAGCTGATCCCAAGGCGTGAGCGTCAAGGTACCCGTTCACGAGGAACGCGCATGTCTGGGTTCCTTCGACGTATCACATCCCGCCACTAGCAACCTGCCATTGTGGTTGACGCGTTTGGCAGCATCAAAGCAAATGCGCCAAGCAAACAACTGGCTTCCTGGCTGCTTGTCGAATATGAGCGCACCATGCACCTGGTTTCTAGGCATCCGCCAGGGCATCGACCGGCCAACAACCAATGGTCCCGTAGTCAGCCGCGAATCAATAAATTATTGGCGGTGCAGAAACCTCCACTGCCTCGTTTGGTTGTTGTTCGTTGCTTGTGGCGTTTATGTGGCATTGGCATTTATTCCAACGCTGCACGGCACATAATTTCAAGCGGGAAAGATCTGCAAAGCCCGATCAAGCCCAATATTGGCAATATGTGAGCGATCCTGTGCGAGGCTAACCCGATGTTAATCATTCCGATCCCTCCGTCTTGCTCAAGGGCCTCCTCCCTCAGAGATACCAAGCACCGCGACGAGAAGGCACCCGACCACTTGGATGTGTTGGCCAGTACACGCTCAAACACCCGATATTTCCACCTTCAACCTGCTTCGTCTTGCCAGAGCCGTAGCATGAATCGAATGCAACTACGGCATGTGCGTTTATGTTACATGCAGTCAGAACATGGACAGAATCTCAACATCCTCATTTGACTCAAAATCGTCGCACGAGCCTAAGGCACCAGCGTTATCATATTCTGATAAATCCAGACTTGTCTTTGTGTCCAGAACAGCGTTTCCGCCCACTTGCGTTGCGCAAAAAAAAATTACTGCCGAATTGACCACGGAAATGGTGAGCAAAATGAGCCAGATTGCAAAATATAATTCTTCTTTAATATTGATAGGAAGAAAAAAAATAGAAAAATAATAAATTAAATTAAGAAAAATCTTAAAATAAGCTTCTTATTTTGATATCTCTTTGAAAGAAATCATATTTATTATCTTATTATATTAAAAGTATAATGTAAGTAAGAAGTTACCGCCTAATATATGATTTGCTAGTATTAGTGGTTTTGCCGTCTGGGTTTTTTTTTTTTGCTGACCGCTTGCCACGGTAGCATTCGCAGTTCCAACTACACCATCGATTCGGCGAGCGTAGGTAATCACTATCGCAGCACGTGTCGTCGTGACGGCAGTTCTCAGTCCGCCCAGCGCTGCAGTTGAGGAAGAACCAGATGGTTTCCTCAGTGCTTTGTCTGGGTTCCTGGACGTGTCTGTTGTGACGGGTGTAGCCGCAGTGGATATAACTTCAGTCCATATAACTTCAGTCCAAGGCTGGGTTACTGAAGAGCTGTAGAAGTCTAAAGGGGCCGCAAACGTGAGAGTTTCGGGGTTTGTCTCATGAATGTGTATACACCTTCTCAGTGTCGATGGGTATCGTAACTAGTGAAACGTATTGGCGAGTTTGATAGTCTGCTGAGTTGCACTGATGGTGAAATATATTGAGGATCTCGGCCTATGAATCATCCTATTGGCAAACCCAAATCGAGACTCTTTGGTCGCGACTCACTAGACCCAGCGGCGAAGAGGATATTAAGAATAACGTCCCGTCGATCATACGATCGAGGCTCTGCCTACAGCCAGGCTTTGTTTCAAAGCCAGAACTGATCTTGGCTGCACTGCCCCACGCTGTGGGATATCCCTCTCCGAGTTATGTTTCTGGTGGCTCGAGATTCGGAGTAATCACCGCGTGCAAATCGGTCTGTCCTTCCTTTACGAGTAGGTTGACCACGGCCAACATCGTGTTACGCCGTAAGTTCAAGCCAGACGTTACAGATATCAATGGTGGCCTGTGTTGGCACTTTTCCTTATTGGACACCGGAATGGGTAGTCTTCTTGACAAAGTGTTTGACATGGAGAAGTTCTTGCAGATGTGAACATGCGCCCAAGTCGATCACCGAGGCCGAGCAGCCCCATAGCGAAGAAAAAACATCACCCGAATCGGGTTTCGTGCAAGACGTCGTGAGCAGAGTCAAGAGCAGAATAATTGGTGGTGAGATGTTCCTATTCTTTATCTTGTCGATGCTAGATTACCATGCAATTGATTCATAGTCAAGTCCAAGAACTCCATCCTTTTTCTCGACTGATACCCTTCTCTTTAACCAATTTGCATTTCCATTATTCAAGGTTCATACTACAATTTCTCGCAGTCCATAAGACGCCATACCAACTTCTAAACTCGTCTGGTCCTCGCGTGGATACTAAACGCATATCCCATCATTGACAGGAATAGTATGACTCAACCACTGATGAGGTCAAGCCGGACATTGGTTGTGGCGACCTTGGCTCCATGATGCCAGCCGTGTATTGGGAGAATGACTAGGCTTGCGATTTGGATAATTCATTTTACCCCAGCAAATTGCTGACTGCCATTTGATATTCCCATGTGATGTGTTGTGGATTATGTCACTTTGGTTTTTCTTTCTATCACGTTGCTTCTGACATGTAAGCCAAGGACGTGCTATCGAAGGTTGAAATTGCGCGTAAATTGATTCAAAACAGAATAAGTCGTCAGTCACTAATAAAACAGTAGATCATGTGGTCTTTGCATCTCAGCATTGCTTATTTGCGTGAAAAAATGCGAAGACAAGCACGTGGAAGGATATAGACAATTTTGTGTAACGCAGTTTGGCTCTTCTTACTCAAAGTCCTGTAAGAAAACTGAGCCACTCATACAATACTTATAGTCATAACCCGAGAGTGGTTCGATATCGACAGGAATAAATCCCCGAGGGGCATCATGAGCACGAACAGGGTTAGGGTTACCGCTGCCCATCTCAAGGTAAAATAAAATGCAACAAATAGAAAGGGGTTACCGTATCTCTTCACAACGAATACATAAATTTGCACATAAGGGCTTCAGGACATGAAAGTCATATTGAATTGCGACTTAACTAACCGATCAGGCAAAATGCCCAAGCTTTATCGACCATGACAAGGTCAAACTTCTATGGCACGACACGACCAAATGCTGCATCGTAGGCTGCATCGTTCCGATCACACATGCTACCCTATATGCAAGCGGAAGTAGCGGAGGAGGACGCAGCTAAGCGGCATCCTCGGCGCACCTTGCAAGTGGGGGGCTCGAAGTGCGTCTATTGGCAGCGGGCTGAAAAATCTGAAACAGAGACCCAGAGACCTTACTTTGGTATGTGCTTGGCAGGGGGGCCGATACACAGGCTACCTTAGGCTGTGGTTCTACTTACCCCATTTGCGGCCTTTGACGGGACGATGGAGATGGACATGAGTTGGGACGAAGAGGAAGGCCCTTTTCGGTGAGAAACATTAATTGGTGATGTTTGAGGGATACCTGCCTCATGCGTCGCGCCTTTGTGCATGGCTGCCGCAGGTGACCGGGTTTCCTACACAGGCATAAAAAAGCTGTCTGCGACGGCCACTGGGGCTGAGCATGGCGATCCTCATGCTTGTGGAGAGTTAGATGATGAGTGGCAGGGACAGGTGCTCCAGTAGAACACCACATCCGGGGGATCGCCGACGGGAATGGGCATAGAGACCGCCGTCACGGCAACTACTTCTTTGATTCGCCCCAGCATCAACAAGAGGCAGTAGACCTCTGCGTTTGGCTGCTAGCTGTCAGACGTCCCTTAGCGAAGGACTGTTGGTTCATCAGCTCAGAATGACAACGACAAGGATGCTCACCGGCCGCCAAAGAACAGATCACCGGTTGGGATGGTTAGTACTACTACATCTTCAGCCAACAACGGCCCCTCTTCTTCATATAACCAGCCAAGGCATTGATCGGCCTCACATCACATAGTGTCTAATTTTGCTTCCCTGCTGTGGCTGTCAGAGAATCAAACGTCTGATTACTGCGCCCTACCTACGTTTGCGTCACAAACAGAAATGACATCTGGCGTCGCTTGGGTTGCCCGCCCTTGTCCGTCAATCAACATGATGCGATGCAAGGGTCCTTTTGTTGCAGTGCCCGCGGAGACACTGGCTGAGGCCGCGAGCTTGGTGTTGAGCACCCCCATCTCGGAGACCACGACCAAGAGAGGATGAAGAGCTCCCGGCGTACTGCGGCTCTGCAACGGAAGGGCAATTGAGCCGCCGCCACGATGTCGGGGGGTCGGCCGGATGGGGGAGGATGTAACTCTTGGGATACCGTCCTTCTGCAAACGGCGATGCAGTCCGGCTGCTGAACATGATGCTCTAAATTCTCGCGCCTCCTGGCTCATCTCCAGTTGTGAGCCCAATTCCTGCTTCAAGATGTTTGCATAAATGAGAAATGATTAAGCCCAGCCGGTTTGCTGCTAGGAACCTTGCTCTGCAAAGGGACTCGACGAGACGCGCGATCCAGGGACCTGTTTGATGTAATGCACTGTAACAACTTCCTTCTTTGTTTCCAGGCTAGCAAGTCTCATGGCTCCATGGGTCATCCCAAGTCTCGCGATGGATGTTGCCCGGCTTCGGGCGAAATGCCACGGTGGACCGCAGGGCAGGAAACAGACCTTGCGCACCTCCCTACTCCTCGACCTTGGCCGTTTCTACACGAGCCCGCATTGACCGACACGCACCAAGCCAACGGGCCCCATGCCCGTGCCCTCTTTTGTCCATGTCCATGCCCATGCCCATGCCCCATGCTCTCGCGCTAAGTGCCGGTTCCTGGACTAACCAGCTACCCGCCCGGGCCAACGCCCTGCCCAACCCTTTGATAGCGGAGTACCGGACGAGAGCCTTGTCCGTCGCCCGAGGGGCCCTGGAGCGGAAAGGTACTGCGCTAGCTGATCGGCACGAAATGCCTGCGCGTGTACTCTGTAGATGAGCTCGCTGCCCCAGAAGACAATACGGGCTTAACGCCATTCGACCTTTAGCAGCTCCTCCTGCTGGGCTCAGTTTTATCCCCTTTGGGACTGGATGGGCGGTCCCTGGCCTCTTGGATCCTTTGCTTGGCTCCGGGGCCTCCTGCTTGGCCGAGTTACCTTGCCTTGCGTGACCCCGTCTTCAGGAAATGGTGGGTTGTCTGTGAGGGCAACAGCTGCTGCAAAAGCTGCCTCTTCACATTCATTAGTTTGTTACAGTGCTTGACCTCCTGTTCCGGCTTTGCTTTCTTTGGGTTGGGCCTTTGCTTTGGCCTGCCTTGCATTTCCTTTGATATTCGGGTTCATTCCCTCCCTGAATCTTCACCATCCATCTGCCGCCGCCGACGCCTGGTCTTCTTCAGCCCTTCCTTCCTTTCTTCTACACACCTTCTACTCACCCTCTTCTTTCTTTTTCCTCTCCAGCCGCTCGTTTACAGCCAACCTTCAGCTGCCTCTCGTTCTCGTTCTTTTTCCATTTACTTTCCGTGGCCTCAAGACCGCCGCTCGTCACTCTTTACCACCTAGGTGTCTGCACCTCCCACACCATTCGATCCGTGTCCATCCGACACGCTGCGTTATCCCACTCCATTCCGGCCGTCTTGCCTCCGCTTCTCGTTTTTCATTCCGCCGGCTTGGCAGCATTCCACACACCCGCACGCACGCACGTCTTAATTGACTACATCATCGGCCTTCTCACTGCCCGTTACGGAAGACGGCTCATCGCGGGGACCGTGTCTGCCCGCCCGCTGTTTCGACTCAAACAGCTCGCATCCCAGTCGCGCCCACGACCCTTACCGCTCGTTCTCGAACCACTCTTCCGTCTGCATCCTCGTCGCCTTCTGGACCACGGGCACCTGAACTTGAGGATTTGATCATCGACCTTGGGGCATAGAGACCTGGCCTTTCAAAATGCGTTCTCTTCTTTCCGTCGTAGGCGTCTTGAGCGCTCTGCAGCTGGTTTCTGTTGCTGCACAAGATGTTGTTCCGCCCTGCGTTGTGAGTTGTTTGTGATCACTGCACACCAATGCTGTCACTAACCTCCTCATGAAGGCTGAATGTGCTGGGCAAGTCAGGGCCGACTTTCTCAAATTCACATGTACCAGTGCCGAAGACAAAGTGTGCTTGTGCCCGAGCGCAGACTTCCATAATGGTATTCGGGACTGTGCCAGTGCAAAATGTGGCGCGACCGACGACAACATCAAGACCTACCTGTCTTCGGAGTTCTGCTTGAGTTCGTCAACATGGCCTCTGTACATATTGCCGCACAAAATGCTGACCTTAAACAGACGTTGCCCCAGCGGCTCCATCGTCAGCTCCGGTCCCCGCGCCTGAGTCGTCGGCTCCTCCTGCTCCTGAATCGTCGGCCCCTCCATCGAGCGCACCTCCTCCATCAAGCGAGCCCCCAGCCCCTGCCACCACGTCCGCCCCGGCCCCGGCTGAGACTACCTCTCAGCCTCCTGCAACAACATCCCAAGCTGTTGAGACCTCAGCACCAGCGGAAACGTCAAGCGCTGCGCCATCGACCTCTTTGCCCGCTTCTAGTGAGCCTGCTGTAAGTACCAGAGCCCAACCTTCATGGCCCTCCATGCTCATATTTGTACCCCAGACCACAGAGGCCCAGTCAACGTCATCAGCACCTAGCAGCACAGCCACATCAGCTTCTCCTTCTTCAACTGCCCCCTCAAGTCAAGACAAGGATACAGAGAAGGACAAGAGCGAAAGTGGTGACGAGGAAGACAACGAGACAGGGACCTCATCAGGCTTGTCGACCGCGGCCAAAATTGGCATCGCCGTCGGTGCAGTTGTTGCCGTCGTAGCCGCCCTCTTTGCTGCTTGGTGCCTCCTCAGGCAGCGTAAGCGACAACCCAAGCGTATGCCTCTTGAAATTTCTAAACCCATCTCGGGATCAAGAGCGGGATATGGCTCTTCGGATGATGCTCGTTACGAAAAATATGGCGACATCGAGATGACCACTAGGTATGAGGACATGCTGCCGAGACAGCAGCCTCGAACAATGGTATGATCGTGTCCATGGGACGAGGAGACCACTTTATGCGGGGCAAGCGTAGTCAGAATTGAAATGGGTTGACTTTTTATTTTATTGTTACTTACTCTTTTCACTGTACTTATGGCAATTTAGGGTGGTGGCGTATTCTGGAATGACCATAAATGGAAACATTTGAAGCCTATGCCTTTGAGAGGTCTAGTTCCTACACTTGGCGGATTATGGTATCTAAGATATTTACTTGCGACACTTTTCTCACTCAACCCAACTGGCCCTTATCTAAAGTCTCTGGAGACCTCATGTGACACATCGATGAAGCACGGGTGGTATACAGCATTTCAATGTACATATTTTTACATGGTTGCTAAAAGTACAAGTCTTGAGAGATGCTCGAGACTACGCTGATCTAATATATATGGAACTCTGTAGGATGTTTTGTAGATGGACGTAGGGCGAGAAGCCACCAACGGAAAATGCTTTACCACGAATAATATGGCCGCTGGCCTGGAACGCGGCGGTTTGGCAGATGCACCCATGGTCCCTTGGCTGACTTCCTTGCCTCCCGCTCATCGTATTCCCTGATTCTGGTTCTCTCTTCCTTGAGCACGACGGAAAAGCCTAGAAAAGCAGCAAGCGTTAGTATGAGACAGAAAATGTGCAGAGCAAGCCCTCTGCAGGGCGGTAGCTACGGAATTTGCTTTTCAGACGTACTTGTCGCGGGATGCTTGATAATTCCCATCCTTCCTCGTCCCTTGTAGTCAATCTCCTTGCCACGCCAGGGTCCGCGTCCAACCCAGGACTCGGCGACGTATATTTGTGAGGGATCGACCACCTCAATCCACTTGCCGTCGACCGTCTTGATCTTGCGGGGCGTCTCGAACAGCTCGCCGTTGATCTTGCCGAGGCCCATGCCGCGCTGGGCGACGGCCAGATCGCGCGCCTCTTCGAGGTAGTAGCGCATCTCCCGGGCCATCTTCTTCTTGGACCACTGCATCTGGACGATGGCGTCGTCGATGGACTTGCCGGCGATCTGGCGCGACAGCATGACGAGCTTCTTGACGCTGGTCGGGAGGAACTCGCTCTTGTGCAGCAGCTGCCTCTCCGTGGCCCGCACACGCTCCTCCTTGGTGAGGCGTCCGCCGCGTCGCACCAGCTGGATAACCTTCTTTCGCTGCCAGCGCACCCGGCTCAGCGGGTCTGGATCCAGCACCAAGGCCGTGTTCTCTCGCGTACGGACGACAGCGGCTGGACCGGCAGTCTGGCTGGCTCCACCAACCTGGCCTGCGCCGTCAATCTCATCCTGGAAGATATTGCCCTGGGTTTTCTCGGAAAAGGTGCGTTGTAGGTACTTTTGCCGTTCTCGAGGGTCCTCTAGATCGGAACCGATCTGCCCTTGGACGTCGCTCTTTCCATCTCGGCCTTTTATGCTTCTCCAAGGCTTGAAGACATTGTCGAGCCACTTGTGTCGTCGTTGCACGCAAGGTCCCAAGGTCGTTGTCAGGACAGGTGCTGGTGTGCCCGTTCTCGTAGGGGCGGATCCGGCTGTCAGAAACTTGGAGTTAGCAATTGGAATGGAGCTTGCCTCTGAACGGGTCGGGATGGTGTGGTATCGTACCTGATAACGCCAGCCGCCTCGCGGCCAGACGTAGACTCATGGCCGACTTTTGGGAGTGCAATTGAATTTGTGCCTCCAACAAAGCTCACACGATCGTTGCCGACTTGCAGCATCTCCCGAAAGTTCATCTTTTTCCTGAATCCGAGGTTCCGCCGACAAAAGGCTCCAGTCACGTGATCGAGTTCTAGCGTGATTAACATCAGGTCATGCTTTGGCAAACGCATTGCCTCTGACCATAACGTACCTCACAGCTATTCGCACCACAGCCACTCACCGTCGCCGTTCACGCTCGCAAAAAACACATCAATCAAAATGGCGGCCATCGCTCCTATCACCGGCGTGCGTATTACGACTCAATGGCGGACCTGGCCCGGCTTCCGGGAGCTCGGGATTTGCTGGCTCGTTGGTGGAAGCTTTTGTGGGCTAACCTGGTGATTGCGCAGATGCTCCGACGCAAGCTCGTCCTGGACATTGCAATTGGTCTGGGTACGTACTTGGAGTGGCACGTTTGGAGTGTCTTTCGAGGCGTTTCGTCGAAGAGCTCAAACGATGTCACACAGCGCTCTGAGATCCTCGGCTAATCTCTCGTTAGGATCCGGATTCGTCATGGCCAACGCCTGGTGGTAAGACGCCTCATCAAAGACTGTCACCATAATCAAAAGTGGCAGAGAACGCAAGGGAGGCAATGGATATCCTAACGTGCTGAACTAGGTACGGCTTCCACATGCCCCGAACCAACGCCCGCGACGCCTACTACGACAAGCTCGAGAAGGAGCGCGCTGCTCAGCAGGCCTAAAGCAACCCCGATCGACCTTGTAAAGCTTGGATTGAGAGAGTAATGTATTGGGCGATAAATGGGACGATTGAGCTGGGTATGCGTGGATACGCTCGATAGACGGAGGGACAACGGAAGATATAACAAGGGGCTGCGATTGATACGGTCGGCCGGGACAATCTGTACTATAGGCCAAGGCAACCACGTCGTCACAGGCTTAAGCCAACTTTCCTATGTGTTACAGCCGCTGTTCTCCGTGACCTTTTGACATGTGTGCATGCTTCACGGATAATTGACCAGGATTGGGATGCGTTATTCAAGGACGCAGAGGAAATGACCGAGTTGCAGCAATTAGTGCGTATCTAGGACGACCTATCTGGCATGTTTTGTGGTCCTGGAAACAATTGCAATTTTCCATTTGATGTACAAGTAGGCCAAGTACTGATGTTTATTCATGCATATAGCAGCATGTAAGGTCACATTTGTGTAGGTGAGCTATTGATGGCGAAACCAGTTGATAGGCTCGATATGTTGGGTTAGATGTTGCGTGCGATTAAAAGCAGGGTATGGCTGCGTATGAAGAACAGGTCAAGGCGCCCACCTTGCTGCCTTTACGATGAAGCATAGGCGGAGGGCAAGACTGATTACGGCGTTGGGTCTGCTTCCGACCAATGCGTTGACCACTGGTATGTGCGCCCTGCTGGCTTCGTTGACTCTTCATGACCGCTGTTGCCGCTGTTACCGCTGTTAGGGGGCTGTTGGGTCCCTTCCCATGCTGTTGTCTCAACCATGAAACTCCCCTTCTTGTCTTGACATCTAACAAGGTGGTTAGCGGGCTGGCGAATTGCTGGGCAGAGTTATTCATAGGCATTGCAATGTTCTCGCTGAGAGGATGAGTAAAGAGCGAGGGCAGAAGAATCAAGAGCATAGAGGATTTAAGATAATTCATGACATAAATGTTGGGTCACTTTTCTCACATGAATGTCCACGGAGCCCAAGGGAAGCCAGGCAACTTACCTCCGGAACAAGCGATCAACGGGAAAACACCGGACGGCGCTGGCCTTGGTCAACGGTCTTTCCACCTCGCACTTGTACTGCAGCATCCGCAAGAGTTCACAGGACCCGAGATCAACGCGGTTGTTGCTGCTGCTTCGTGGCCCGGCATCATCGGCTAGCTTGCGCCTGCGCCCACGGGCATCCAGCTGGATCATCCGCGGTAGATCCGACGCGGCGAACGACTGGCACGGCGGCGTCATTTTGAAGTAGAAGAAAAAGAAGAAAAAAGGGCCACTCCCGGCGAGGGAAGAACAAGAAGATTCGCAGCCCTTATCTTTTTTTCTTTCGCAGGATGGAGGAGGTGGTAGGACGGCGGGTGTTGGGGGAGATTGAAGAGATGAGTCTGGAAGAGGTGAGTTTTTTGTCAATTTGCTGTCAACCTCGACCTAAGGCAATCAATTCATGTGCATGGCCCATGAGCGATGACAACAACGGCTACCACGGTCCTGTCGCCTCTACTTGGCGGATCAATCATGATAAAAACATCCACGGTTCTTGCCTTTTTTTTTCTTTTTTCTGCCATGGTTCTCCCAAGTATTGGAGGAGAAATCACACTGGGTCATTGTTTATGGCCCTCACTGGTGTTGCAAGCGCAATTTCAGGTTGTTTTCGCATTCAACTACACTATGTATATGATTCCCGCCATTTACACTTCTCAAAGCTTTAATACTCACCGTAGAAGCGAACACTGTGAAAATCATTGAAAAAAATACTTAATCGTCCGAAATCATGCTGAGAAAGCTCACCAATTACACAGGTTCTTGAGAGCCTTCGCGCTGCCGTCCACCAGTCAACAACAACAACAACAACAACATCAACTGTCACGAGCACCAACAACCTCCTCGGTCCCAATATCACAAGCACTGTTCCGTTGCATCCTAGCCTTACAAGACGTCTCAAGCTCACATATGTCTCCGATCTGGACGAGATTGCCGCTCGCCATACAGCTGCCACTTACAACCCTGCCATCTCCATTGCCGGCCGCAGCCTCCCCTTGATCTACATTGTCATTGCGGCCCTTGTCTCCCCTCCGCACTGCCGAGCCGTGCTCATCATCGACCTGGAAGGGTGCTTTGATCCGACGCGGCTGACATGCGCCGCTGAAGATCTAAGGCACGTGTACGTGCAACGTGCCGCGCGAAGAAGTAATCTTGAAGACGTTCGTGCTTTGGTCACCCAGGCGGTGAACTGGATGATGTACGGTGGACAGACGGCACCGCGGATCGGCGAATCGGATCCTGGTGAGCCAGGTGCCTCGTTTCACCACCATGCCAGCGCCGGCCGGCCGCTGTGGGGCACCATTGTTCTCGGGAGCAGTCACGGCGCCGCCGGCGACATTACGTCCTCCTGGAGGGGATGGATGCGTGTGGATAGGACGGCTGTCAGTGCCTTTGCCGTGGGCTCGAGCGCACAGGAGGCCATGGGTCGACGCAGCGCGCGCCAGGAAGTCGTTGATGCCGTGGGGTGGGCTGCCACCTCGCCCTGGGGCAGTTTTGCCTTCACCGAAGATACCGTCGATTAAGTTTGGCAATGAGGCGTGGCAGTCAGAGCCGTGAAGATCGAATCCATCCTCTGATGATATATCCACGCCGCGTTGCGAGTGACCGTCTCGGCTTGCTTCTTCTCTCAAACAACGGACCGAGTACTCCGCATCCCGCGTAAAACTGCCCACATCTGTCCCCAAATATCCCTAGATGTCCTAATGGAGGACTCCAGAAGAACCCTGAGGGGTTGAGGACCACTTCATCCGCAGAGATTCGAGTTATGTGGGTATTGTTGCCATGTTCATGGTTCTTGGTCAGCCCGAGGAATCATTGTTGGTTCCGCGTCTTGGCAGAGCACCTGGGCAAATCCTATGAATCCATACCCAGCTGATTCCGCCAAGTCCGCGTTACCCACACCGGAGGCCATACCGTTACTTTCGCGCTGAGGGACTTATTTACGTTCCTCGGATCTTCTGTGGTGTTTCTTTTACTTCTCATTTTGTCCTCCTTGGTTGCCCGCAGATGATCTGCATGTCAACACCACGTATTAAGCAGGCTAAATCCACACTATCTTTTGCCCAACCTCCGCAAAGTCCCGACTGCCATTTCTTTTCTTCCTTGATTGTTCTCAGTGGGTGGGACAATGGCAATTGAGGAAGGTATCGACGAAGATCCCTACCCGGTAGAGGTTTCTGTTTCTTGGTGTGCTTGAGATGGTTCCCACTTGGGAGAGGGCCAGTTGGGGGTGTGTACAATCATATGTTTAAGTCAAGCAACTCCGAGGTCAATGCAGCGGCCATATGGGAGTGTGCTTATAACATTAGTCAAAGACACGTTGAAACCTGCGGTTACGGCGGCACAAGAAAAGGGGCTATCTAATGCCACATGAAATTGCATGAAGAGTGCTGCAGAGTTCAGTGGCACCTAAGGAAAGCAAGGGAAGCTTTTTTAACGGAACAATATTGTTTACTTGGACGTAACCTTTGAAGCAGCACATAACAATCGAAACAGAATTCACGAAGATTCATTCCAAGTATTTTTACTTCCCAATTTGACATTTATAGCTGTCTAATCTAGGTAGAATTCTATCTGGTAATGATGTGATGCTCATCAGGGGTATTGCTTCGCATCAGAAATGGTTCTATATGTGTGGTGTGAAGAAGATGGGTCGAGAAGACCGTCACTCGATCCAAATATCACCATAAAGGCGATGGTTATTGCGCAAAATGCTTGACCAATTTAGTTGAATGAATCCGAAACTCCGTTATTCCATGCTGTGTGAACAAAAGAAACAATTGCCTTCAACGAATGAAAGTTATTCATGTTGCCTTTAGACGCTGATGTCGTTAGGAGCACCTCGAGCATTGCCCGCCATGAGTGCAGTGCCCTTCTGGGAGACAACTTCGTCGAGGTGCAGCTCAGGAGCGTCGATGATGGCACTGTCGTCCTGAGCAGCGAGGATATCGGACTCGCCAAGTACATCCTGCTTGAGAGAGCTGACCACACGCTTGCGCATTTCACGCTGGATACCATAGTTGACGGCATCAAGCACGTTGTCCACAGTGACGCGGGGCTTGTAGGCAGGCTCAGTGCCATCCTGGTAAACTCCAGTCTTGACGAGAATGCTGTGCCATTCGTTGGGGGCCTTCTCGTTGACAGCGTTGGTACCCCGGATATCACTCTCAGGAGTGTCGCCGACGAAGTAAACGGTCTTGGGAGGAGCAACGAGGCCGTGTTCGGTGTTGCGCCATTGGCTCATGAGGCGGGAAGCAAATTCGAAGGTCGAGACCTGGGGCTTGCCGAAAGCGTGGGTGTGGAGTTTGCCCTTGCCGTCGGTCAGATCACGGAAGGTAACCTCGAACATACGTCGGAGTGCGCCCATGCCGAGTCGGACATGCTCATGAGCGGCAGACCAGACGACATCGTTGTGAGAGAAGTAAAAGGGGGGACCCTCGTCGAAAGTTGCGCTGCGGGTGCCAATGCGACCGCCCTGAGACATGGCAATGTCAAGCATGATCTGAATGTCACCGGCCCAGTCGCGAGAGTCGGCAAAGACGAAGACCGCGTCAATAACTACATCCCCAAAGTCGCGATCACGAGAAGCAGCGTGCTCCTGAGGGGTCAACTTGCGGAAAGGCGTAGTGGCGGAGTTGTACTTGATGATGTCGCCAGGGGTAACGACATCAGTGAAACCGTAACCTTCAGCGACCTGGCGACACTTCTCGCCTTCACCTCCAACGACGAGAACGGTCTTGTACTTCTCGGCCATCTCCCTCATGGGAGTGTGACCGCAAATGAACTGACCGGGCTTGATGTCGCACTCGAGTTGACGAGAAAGATCGGAGCATCGCTCCTCCTCGGTCTTGCCGCCACCGTTGGTAAGGAAGATGTGAGGACTGGTGAAAAGTTAGTGCATGTCCTGAACGGTGGTGCAGATGACTCGAATTGTTGACGATCCATCTTAAAATGTGGATCTCACGATGTGCCTGGAGCACGTCTGGGGATGGTGGCTGTAGTGGTCTGGGGAAAACTGGGGGTTGCGACTTACACCTTGATACCATATTCGTTCTCGCCGTTAAGGACCTTCATGGTCTCAAGGGCTTCAGGAATGGCCTTGCCGCCGCGAACCAGGACACCGTCAATGTCAAAGGCGTATACGAAGGAGTCGGCCACAAAGGTGTCTTCCGCGGCGCTGGCGGGCGATGGTGGGGTCTGCAGACTGGCGATGCTAGCACGAGAGCTGTCCGCCACAAGTTCTGGTGATGAGGAACCAGACTGAGAGTCGGACTCATGCGAAGCAAGGTTCATGTTGTCGAGTTGTGATCGAGCATCCGCAACTTGTTGGAGGAATGAAGTCTCCTGTTGGGACTGTTGTGACTCCTGTTGACTCATGTTGTGCGATGTGTGTCGAGAAACGTCGAAGAGCGGGATAGGAATGTTTGAGTTGGATAAAGAAAGATGCTCTCAGAACGGGGGAACTGAGATCGATCTATATAGAAGATGGAGAGTTGGAGGAAAGTCAATGACGGGGGATGTGGAGGAGAATAATGGGCTGTTGATGTTGAGAGGATAAGAAAAACTGTGACCGTTCATGACGGTGGGAGCCCTGGGTCTTTATAGATGCGAGGTCAGGTCGTTTGTTCATGTTTTGACAATTTGGCACAGCAGGCACACACGGCCTTGGAAGTCACCGTCTGTCTACATCACACATCGAAGCCATGTTTTGTCATTGCTGAGGCGTGCGCCTACTCGGGCCGTGGAGACGGCTTCGAGTCAATCAGATGTCAGGAAGGGGGTGTGGCGAGGGCCCTGAGCCCACTTGGCGGTTCCACACGTGGAAAAATCTAGAGTAGAAACACTGCAGGGACGCCAAGTCGAGTAGGGGACGGGCGGAAACTTGCAGATAGACTTTGCCTATGACGATGTATTTCAGGGGCGCCCGAGCAAACAGCGGCAAAGATGCGTGAGGTAAGGGTAGCGGGAGGCCCAGGGCACAGTGAGGTTGTACAGATGAACGATTTTTCAAGGGTACGTATCGCTTCTAGCGTCTCCACCCTTGCATTCTGTTCCCTGCACAACCCGACCGAGGTGAGGCAGGCACTACTCTCAAATCAGCTACCGCTTCTCATCCAGGTACCGTATCTGCGGTAAGGGCGCCTCCTCCGTGCCTTTTCACGAGGCAAACTAAGGGGCATCGCTGACGTCGGTTTTTAGCAGGGAAAACGGTACAGATATTCTGCGAGTCAACACAGTGCATTACGGTCGACGGCCTGGCCGTCTTGCCATGTCATTACAGTAGAAAACGCTGCGAAAAGGCGATCCTCGGTCTAGGCATCCCTAAGGTACGTAACGACCAAGTAACTGAGTCGCAGCAGGAAGCCTCACCGAGGTAATCCAACATGTAGCACCAAGCCTTATCGTTGCACCTTTTCCAGGGGTTCAAGCTTCCAAGCTCGGAGCTTGACGCTGATTGTAAGTGCCAGCGGCTCCGGCGGCGAAGATAATTAATTCCCGTCGAAGCAAAGAGAGACCAAAGACGCCATGTACCTCTAATGCTTGCTTCATCAAATCTGTTACATCAAACTTATGCCCTACCACTGAGCGGCGGCCCTTGGCGCGTCAGACGAGCGGGTACCGCAGCTACTGTGGCTATCCTTGACTTGGTTGTGACGGATGGGTGGACACACCGCATCTGAACGCGAGCAGGTCCCCTATCATCATGATGGAACGGCACAGGGCCTGGTAACGGGAAGAGCTGACCACGGTGTGCCGAACGGGTTGATGATGATCTTTGTCACCATCCCTGATGCTCACCTTGTACATAGCTGCTTGCCGAGCGGAAGGATGCCCACCATTTCCTCCGAGCTTGGCGTGCTTTTGCCTACTGCTTGCGGCGCTTCCGACCTGTCATACTGTGCCCTGCTCTGGTACTGGCAGGCACGTACATCGGGTCCCCCTGTATTCGTAGTGGTGTGTGGACCCTGAGGCTCCTTACAGCTGCAGATGATCGGCGCGGAAGACGAACGAATGGGAGGTCGTCAGGAAGCCCACCGATAGGATGACTGGCCCTCTTGCAGCGACAATCTTCTAATGGAGGGGTCCTGGCCCTGGGTTACAACACAGGAACCGATGCAAGCCACGGATGTTGGCCGTGATAACGGCGTCATACTGCGTTGAACGGCCGAGTAAGTCGAAATCAAAGCGCAGCAGATAAGTTTTGTGACCAACATCTCCATGACGTCCTACGGAGTTTGTTCTGAATCAAACGAACGCTACGGAACAGAATGCTAGGCATCACTCAGGCGTGCGCATTATCAGTGGAAACAAGATCTTACACCTACCTTGTGATGCTGCGATCTCCATCGGCTGGGATCGAAGGATATCTTCGTGCAGTATACGCTTGCTCGATGTGTATCGGAGTCACAAGCGGGGCGCCCAAGTGGACCACGATGCGATTGCCCAGCCGGCTGCCTGCGGGCACACAAAAGGAGGAAAATTCAGAATAATTTGTCGGATATGGCGCGACGCTCACCGTGTTTCGGGCCGGCGCTGTTGGACCAGAAACCTGAATGGAGGGATGGATGGCTGGGCGAACCCGGCGAAAAGGCGTGCAGAGTTCGGCGGGGGCATTGGCACAGCGGAGACCCGGTTCCAGTGAGACCCGCCGGCCTGGGTCCGCTAGCAGCCCACACTGACGTCAGAACATGTCTTCCGCCAGCCCGGTATTCGAAGGGACTCAAAGTCGCCGCCCCCGGCGCCTTCGAAGCCAGTAGCCGGAGTCCAAGCATTTTCGTTCAAGCCACTTGCGCACAAGAGCTGCAGCGTCAAATCCTTCCAGACCCTTGATTCGTCCAGGCGCAGACGAGGAAAAAAAAGATAACGCACGCACCTTTCAGTTTGGAAACGGCGCGCATGAGATTATGCAAGTGCAAAGCTTTGTCCAGGGCTGACTGAATGAGGAACGTGTTTCGTTCCTGGATTGCTAATGTTCCCAGCCCTCCGTCATCCTCCTAGGCAGCCCCCAACAACTCCACTGAAGCGGTGTCGACCAGCGCACTGTATATCCTCGGTGAAGGAAATGTTAAGACGTTACTTTGCGTTACGATTCAAGTTCAAACAGTCAGATTAACAAGAGACCCAGCATGTGGGTCCCCTAGCAGGAGATATGGGAACATTCGGGCTCCTTCGGCCGTTTGGTGATACAGACGGTTCCCATGTTCAGTGTTACAGTATCCCGAACTGTGAATTTAACAATTGATTGGTGATGAGCGGTCCCGGAATGCCTGGTGAGTTCCATCAGGCATACCTGTCAAGGGCCGGGGCACGAAGGTGCGGCAGGATGCCTCCCGCAGCGTACCGTGCAACAGTGGAATGTCATTGGAAACGGTGGTAAGATAACGGTAGCACCAGCTTCGTTGTTACAGATACTCCTCCCACACAAGATTCATACAGTCCGCCGGCCCGAACTCCATTGCTTCGAAATCTCTGGGAATTAACTGCCTTGCCAAAGCGCGTTATCCGCGTCCGCGGCGTTGCTTGCCAAGAATCACAACTCATGTCTCCCACAGCCCACGGATGCTCTAATTCCTCGCACATCAGGGACCTCAGTTGCTACCCTTGACACTTTCCTTGGCTGCGTCTCGGCGTGCGGCCATGTTGGATAATCACCGTAAATCGAATCCAGATCTAGCGGGCTTCCATGGCGAGCTGCTACATAACAGGGTTTATTCGAGAGAGGGAATGCACTGGTGGAGACAGAGTAAAGAAGTAGGTCCGATGGTATAATGAGCTACATACCTTGAACATATGGAGTGAGAGGGGTAAGGGGATGGCCCTTTGTGCATGAGATGACTCAAACACGAAGTCATTCAATTGTCATTTCCTTCGTATCCTTGGGGTCCCTTGGCGCTCAGCAACCCTGCCGATGCCTCTGTGCGAGAATAGCTGATCAAAAGATCGAATATTCCCCGAAGGATCTGCACCTCTGCTTCCTTTCACATGTCCTAGCTTGCGCGACGGTAGTAGCCGTTTCCCTTCATCAAGCCGTATGATGCATGTGCTTGAATCAGAGATGGCAGACAGATGCCACCATTCCTTGGTTTTTGCAACCGACCGTCGACTTGCTTTTGCTCACTTATAACATCATCGCCAACCATCATGAACCAAGGACGTAATCAAGCAAGCACAACGGATGCACGCAGCGCACGCCATAATTGGATTGTGTCAATTTCGCGGGGATACCCACTTCCCCGTCGTTGCGCACAGTAGCGAGAGGAGGAGTAATTGTCTTTGAAGGCCATCCATTACACCGTTTCTTGGAGCAACCCACATGCGTGGGTTTCCGTTCCCACAGTCCCTTCCTCTGCACTCCCCTCCCCTCCTTCCCTCGATGCACCTGGCATTTTACTGCAGATTCACGAAAAGACCTCCATCCACCAGGAGCTGCGCCCCGGTCACATAGCCACTCAGCTCGTCCGACGCCAGGAAGACGGCGGGTCCCGCCATGTCCGCGGGCACGCCCGTCCTGCCCAGAGGGATCCTGCCCTCCATGTAGTTGCGCTTTTCGTCGTCGTTGAGGTCCTCCTCGTTGAGCTGCGTCTTGATGGTTCCCGGCAGCAGCGCGTTGCAGCGAATGCCGTGGCGGCCCAGCGCAACAGCCGTGCTCTGCATAAGGCTCAACACACCGGCCTTGGTGGGTGTGTAGTGTGTCTGCAGCCCGCCGCCGACGAGTGCCGAGATGGACGACATTCCGATGATGCTGCCGCCGGGGGGCGACTGGTGCAACGCCATCTGCCGTGCCGCCGCCTGGGTTACGTAGAAGGCACCGTCGAGGTTGGTGCGAACCGTGGCATTGAACAGGTCCTGCTCCAAAGTCAAGAAGTCGGCAAAGGTGCAGATTCCCGCGTTCGAGACACAGACGTCGAGACGTGCGCGCTCTCCAGAGTGCTCCACGGCTCGGGCCACGAGCTTTGCAGCTGTCTCGGGTTCCCGCACATCTCCCGCCTCGTGGGCCAGACGGCCTGCGCTGGGAGCACTTCGCTTCAGCTCCTCAGCCTCCGCAACCAGCGAGTCTAGGTGAGGCTGGTCCTTGTCCAAGCCCAAGTGGTTGACGACAACATCGGCGCCTTGTCGCAGATACTCGAGACAGATCGCGCGGCCGATTCCTGTGGTTCCGCCGGTGATGATGGCAGTCTTGCCGGCAAGAATACCCGTCAACGGCATTGTATGATGTCTTCGATATCGAGATTCGCTACGGTCTGGTTCGAGAACAATATGTTCTTGTGGTACACCAACTGTCCTCTTTTCTGACTGATGCACTCACTCCCGAATCCACTGGTGGAGCTGTTGCTTGAGTTGGGTTGGAGGATAGTGGGGTCACTGCTCTCCTCTTTTCAGTATCTCCTGTGTGTCGACGAACCGTTCTATCCTAAGCAGCCAATGTTAGCCACGCTGCTCCAGAATGTCATTGCCATGGAGGGAAAATCGATAACCCCCGCAATGTTGGGGTTCGGCACAGAGTTTGATCAGCTTATTGTATTGGATATGCTTACCGTGAGGATCGAGAAATGAATGCTACAGTTCGCTCGGTCGAGGGGCTCGTTTTCAAGTATGAATCCGGTTCGTGGAAAGTCGAAGTGTGAAAGTGCCGCCGGCAGACCTGGCTCATATATCTAACTATGGTTGGATCAACTACTGCCGCGCCAAAGAAACAGCTATGGCAATTTGCCATTTGGCTACCGGACCGTCAATGTCACGATGCCTCTTCTCATGGTGGGGTGAATGGTCTATGATGAGGGGCAGATTCTGTGCCTCGGGCCATCTCAAAGCGAGGCCGAAGTTACGGCGCAAGGTCCGTGCTGGCCGGCCATAGTAGGCATCCAGACACGGCCCAGGAACTCCGCACATCCACAGCCAATCATAACAGACATTCGTTGATGGCGAAAGTTGATCTTGTGATGAACGGGCCTCTCTTGCAAGAGACAACACCTTGCGCAAGCTAACTCATATACGTACGCTGCATCTGGCCAAAAACCAGGCAAGTCGCCTGCGAAATAGCTGAGCTTTATGCGCAGCAATCTGGCTGAAGAAACATGTAGCGTTTGCCGACTCCCCGCTACTTCATAGCCGGACTTCAGGCCGATATGTGACCCGAGGTAAGCTACCCCGTAGCAGGACTCATCTAATTGTGATTAATGCACCGGTTCTATCGCTGGTACCACAGTTGGCACTCGTAGCATGTTGTCACCCTTACCTTGCTGCCGAACTGCTCTCAAAGCGTTTGACTGAATTAAACGTGGGGATTCTACTTCATCTAGAGAACGCTGTTGGCCTGGAAAACCACAGTTTTCACAGTTCATCATGCGAGCACTCCGTATTTTGAGTATTCGGATTTTTTTTAACGTGAGTATGATGCCTAGCTTTCCTTCACAATCTATGACGGCAAAGTTCCTTCCGAAAAGCCATGCCAGCCCCTATGCAACCTGGTATATCCATATAAATGCTTGGCCCAAGATGAGGGATAGCTTGATTCCTCCCACGATGTTTCCAATGATGGAACAGTTACATCTATGAACCGAACCGTTTGTGAAATGCCCACGAGTTGGAAATATCACAGGCAATGCAACATCTGTGCTAGCCAAAACACAGTAGAACCAACGAGAGCAACAAGCTATGCAAAAGAAAACCGCTTCTAATGTTGACGTTAAGCACGGTTTGACCTCCATTGAAGATCTCAACCGAGGAATTTGTGAGCCAAGTCAGCTAGGTTTATCGAATTCTCAGGCTCACGGCATGTCTGCCAAATGCTTGAGCCTGGAATCTAGGAGACGAGGCAAGAAGGAGAAGTTCGCCTCTACGCACTGGCAGTGGTAAGCTCCTCAACCTTTGACACAAGGTTGTCGACAACGCCTCCGTCAGCCTTCTTCTCCTCGCTCTCAGTGGGTGGGCTAGGAGGAGTAGAGATCTGCCTGGCTGGGGGAGGAGCGAGCAGGTAGTCGGAGGGGATGAGCTTAGAACGAGCCGCGGGGTTGATGGTCAAGCCAAAACCGGGCTTATCAAGGTCGGCCGTCGTCAAGTATCCGTTGGTAGGGATGGGCTCATCAAGGAAGAGGTCACCGAAAACGGGCAGCACGCTCTTGCCATCAGGAGAGTTGGCGAGATACTCCTGGAAGGGTGTGTTGGGCTGCGAAATGACAAAGTGGTAGCTGTAAGGACCGCTAGCATGAGGGACCACGGGAATGTCGTAAGCAGCAGCGTGAGCAGCAACCTTGAGCAGCTCAGTCATTCCACCCAGCCACATAACGTCCGGCTGGATAATATCCAGGGTTCGGTCCTCGATCAGCTTGCGGAAGCCGTAACGAGAGTACTCGTGCTCGCCGGTGGTGAACTTGATGGTGGGGTGCGCCTGCTTGATGAGCTTGAAGCCATCGGTGTCATCGGGGGTCAGACACTCCTCCCACCAGTTGATGTTGAGGTCCTCGCAAGCCTTGGCAATTTCGATTGTGTAGGAAACGTTGAGACTCATGTAGCAGTCGACCATGAGGGGGAAGTCAGGCCCGACAGCCTCACGGTGCTTGCGGAGGAACTCGACGTTCTTGCGCAGACCCTCGTGGCCCTCGTCGGGGCAGAAGGGAAGAGGCACCTTGGCACCCCAGAATCCCATAGCCTTGGCTGCCGTGGGCTCAGGGCCAGTGCAGTAGAAGTTAAGGCGTTCCTTGGTCGCGCCACCGATCAAGCGGTAGACGGGCTCATCCCTGATCTTGCCCAAAAGATCCCATAGGGCGAGGTCAATGACCGAGATAATGGCAATTGGAAGGCCCTTTCGTCCGTAAAACATCGAAGCGCGGTACATCTGCTCGAAAAGCAGGTTGGTGTTACGAGGGTCGGCTCCGATCAGGAAGCGCTCGAAGTGCTGGTGGACGAGCCAGCAAGCGGGGGGGCCTATTGGAATTCAATGTCAGCAAACGTCAACAACTTGATTTGTAGCCATCACTGTTATACATACCACCAAAGCCGGTTGCAAAGCCAACAGTGCCGTCAGTGGCCTCAATCTCGACCAGGAACGATCCGAGGACGTTGATGCCCCAGCTAGTGCGAGACTTGCGGTATTGCTCCCATTTCGAGCAAGGGGTCGAGATATCGCTATCAATGAGCCTGAGGAGCGATTAGCGTAAGCTTCGCCTTTTGCGACTTCGCAAGGAGTTCGTGCAGAAAGTGAGGAACCTACCAATGGCCGCCCTTAACATTGTGGTAATCGCCACCTATTCCTGTGTAAGTTGATTGGGCACTTGCGCGGGGTGGAAATCGAGGGACCAACCAGATCCAACGCCGCCGATGATGAATGACCGGACGGCCTTGATAGTCGGGAAGGACTTCATGGTGTCTTGCGTAAGCCCCTTGTGGTACTCAGAGTATTGTGCTTGTAGTCGACGAGGGCGCGGACACTACTCCTGTTTTCTAGGTATTTGATGCAATCCCCCGATCCTGTTGCGGAAAAGAGAAGAGTGTCAAGAGAAGTGTGTAGTGGAGGTAGTAATCAGGGCGCGAGAAGAAGGATGAGCCTGAGATTCAATCCCGGAAACCCGTGAAATATAGATGGCTGCCAGCCAAAAATGCCGGCTACAAGACGGCAATGCATTGGCGGCTTTTTGAGGGGTCTTGAAGCGTAAATGACATCGGTCGGGTTATGATGACCCGACATGAGGCTATGGTCGAGGCGGCTCCATGCTGCAGAGGGGCTAGACTTGGTTGATGTCGGTGCGGCAAGTTTCGAGTGGCGACTACTATCGTGCTGTCCAATGGGAGGAGGGAGAGGCAATAATCTGGAAATGGGCCATCGTCTCACGTGCCAAAGGTTCGGTAGCCATATTCCCAAGAGCCCGTCAATGTGCTCGGGGGTTCTAATGCACCGAACTCGGGTCATGTCTCACCAGAAAAACTTGAACAACCCCCCTTCAACAATTCATCGAGGATCGCCATAAATCTAAAAATGAAATCTTAACACAGGAGGAGACTATGCACGGCCTGCCTGGCATTGAGGAATAGAAAGTCCCCTGGGGCATCGATCACGAGAGATTGGCCTCGGGTGACACCCCATGAACCGACTCCTGGGCCGCTACCCTGTACAGTGTTGGAGTAGACTGTGGAGTCACTTACCCAAAGCAGGGTAGGCCAGCATTTGCGATTGACGGGAGCTTCCCTGTCGGGCATCGTATGTTTGCGGGCGCAACCCCAGGCTTTTGTATTGTCAAAGAGCGCGGTTCGATCCTGAGGCTATCCTCTCCTGCACTGGACAAAGTCGTTTACATAAGATATGTATATACATTCGACTCGAGTCCGGTGGACGAGGCCAAGTGGTGTGCGATCAGGCACAGACAGGTATGGATAATTACACGCATGCGGGGGAATGTGGCAGGCCTCGGAAGCTGGCGGAACCCCACGACTGGGCATTGAGAAGGCTCAACTGTGCACTAATGGCAATACGACCGCCGTCCTAATCCAGAAAGGCCGGAGCCATCACGCAAACAGCCGGCCACGGCTATTCATTGCGACACAAATTGTTCCGCAACGCCTGCCTGGATTCTGAAGAAAGAGGGCATGCACGCACGCGAACGCAGGGGGACCCCACACCCCAAAGGTTGGAGAAGAAACTGCCCGGCCAATCACGAGGGCTACAATTTTCCCCGCCTTGAAGAACTGGATTTGGCTTCTCCATCCCCAGATGTTTCGACCACGCCCTGCCCTGCAGCTGCAGCCCTTGATTGCTCTGTGCAGCATCTACGTAGGCACGGAGCAGCTGCTCGAATATGTCCATAGCAATTCGACCGGACTGCGAATATGCCGCAAAAGGGAGGGCACAAGAAGGATGCGAACCATCATCTGCTGGGCTATCTGGAGTTTAGGTTTAGCAAAGTACACACCATGTACCTGCCAGCCCCATACACGTCTGCTCCTAGAACGCGCCCAGAACCGCTTGATATTGTCCGGCCCCCGCGTGGTGCAACTTGCAAGGGGGTTTGCTAGGAGCAAGGTGTCCTCTGCCTCGCTCCTCGAAAGTGTGGACAGGAATCGGGTTGGCTAAGTTGACTCAGAGCATGGCGCACGGCTGCTAGGGTGGGAAATTGAAATGAAAATGGAGTCAATTGTATGGATCGTGTTCTTGTGGTCGCTAGCAAACGGCGTGGTCAGTAAGGTAAAGTAGGTTCGTGTTCAAGTCATGGTACCTTTTTTAAAAAATATTTTTTTTCAACCCTGGCCCTGCCCCCTTTCTATTCTATACCTTAGTATGTGTGTCCAAGGTACGGTACAGACAGAATGGCCGCGGCCCGAACCCCTCATTCTGGTAAAGGGCCTTCCTTGCCTTGCCTTCTCCGATCGCCCGTGCCTGCCTGTGCATCAAACTTAGGCTCCTTACCTTGCCATGCCTGACACTTGGCCTACCGCACTTGTACTTACATACACATCCATGCCGGCACTGCAGGCACCTTGAATTTTTTTTTTCTCGATTTCTCTCATCCATTTCCCTTCCCCCATTCCCGCTCAACATTGTCCCGAGTTTCCCTCCTCCTCCCCCACAGCAGTCGCGCACCAACTCTTGTCTCTCCCGGGCCCGAAGCAGCACACCGCACCTCACACACACAGTAAACTCTTCGAATCGTTAGCTCTCTCTGCCCTGGGCAATCCCCAGCAGCCAGTGCCAGGCGTGCCAGACGCGCCCTGCTGATGCTCAGACTGATGCTGATCCCTCCCCCCTGGGACCCGCCATGCACTCCGGCTCTGCTGACGAGAAGCCACCGTCACCGTCTCCCGCCTCGGTCCGTGGGCCTCACCCTGCACTTATAGGCCCTGATCAAGATCAAGAAAGTGACTACCACTCCGACGATGACCACGACGCTGCAGCCCGTAACGGCAAGCGCAAGCGGCCCATTTCTGTCTCGTATGTCTGCCTTTTCCTTGTATCCCACGTTTCCTCCGCTTCCCCAGCTTTTCCTCTCCTACTTCTCCTCCTCCTCCCCACAGGAAAGCTATCCGACTATCTTCTGCACCCCTTTTCTGTTCCATCCATGCCTTATCTTATTCTTCATATGATCGTCAAGCTTCAGGCCATGCCAAGGCAGACTCTGAGTTCCCGTCCTTGAGCTCCTGATCGCTCCTTGACCCCTGTCTCATCTATCTGCTGCTCTTCATGTCTCCTCTTGCGCCATCACCATCCACCGTCTCCCCTCCGTCCTCTCCCCATAACGCCCCACAACATCAACTTGTCGATCTATCCAAAGACGCCGCTAACCCCGTGGTCCCAAGATGCGAGTTGTGCAAGCAGCGGAAGGTAAAGACTCCTCTATCTCCTGACTTGATCGAGCGTGTCTTCAAAAACTCTGGGGGGAAGTGTTGCCCAAGAAGCCCCCCGAGGCAGTAACTTCTTGATCAAACGAGTTTTTCCCTCACATCACATCACTAACTCTCCTCTTGTTTTAGGTGAAATGTGACCGTGGTCAACCCTCCTGTGGCTGGTGCAGTCGCAATGGCGCGACATGCGAGTATAAAGAACGCCGCAAGCCTGGCCTGAGGGCTGGTTACGGGCGTGAGCTTGAAGCCCGCCTGGATAAGCTCGAGGAGATCCTGCGCTCTCATTCTGAGATTTTGCAAGCTTCACTTTCACACAATCAACATCAGAACGCCGTACCGAGCATACGCAATAGCAACCCTAGCCTTCCTAGTGATCATGGAACTCCCAGGGACGTTGCACCTGTCTTCAGGTCATCCGATCCTATTCGCACACCGCAGGCAGAAACGGCACTTTTCCTCCAAAAACCATCCAATTTCACCCCAAGCTCCCAAAGCATCGATTTTGGTGTTCCCCCAACGCCGACCATTCACGAGGGTTTCTCTGCCCAAATACCTATACCCGCTCTCTCCGGGCCACCCCAGCTTCCAGGAGTTCAACCCACAGCCGCCGCTCAGGAGTACTATGGTACTGGACAGCACAACCTCCATTCACCTATTGCCACCATGTCCCAGGCTCCTGGCCCAACCTCTCCAGATCAAGACATGCCTCCATATGATCTTCTCTACGCGCTTGTGGACCTGTACTTCAAGCATATCAATACCTGGTGTCCCATTCTTCATCGGAAAACTACACTCGATTCTCTCTTTGGCCCTTCTACGCTGCAGGAGACGGATCGTATACTTCTCCATGCTATCGTAGCTGCAACTATGCGCTTCTCCACCGATCCCAGACTGACAGAGGAAAGGCGACAACGCTATCATGAAGTCTCGAAACAGCGAGTTCTCCTCTACGGAATGGAAAACTCATCCGTCAAATCGTTACAGGCCCTGGTTATTCTGGCCCTAGACTTGCTGGGTAGTAGTAATGGACCTCCAGGTTGGAATATTATGGCTCTCATCACTCGATCCGTCGTCCAGCTGGGACTGGCTGTCGAAACCACTTCATTTAGTGTGTCGCCAAACTACACGTCTATATATACTCTTCGAGCTATGATACTGCCGGAACCGAAAGATTTTATCGAGGAAGAGGCTCGACGTCGACTCTTCTGGATGATATATCTGCTTGACAGATATGCCACGATTGCGACCGCATTTGAGTTTGCTCTGGATGATAAAGAAATTGATCGTGCACTACCTTGCCGAGACGACCTTTGGATTAAGAACCAGAAGGTCGAGACGCGATGGTTCAAGACGCGTGAGTACCATGATGATGCCCCGGAGTACGATATTAACAAACCCGAAAATCTTGGGGCCTTTGCTTATTATCTTGAGATACTGAGCATATTATCCAAAATCCACAAGTTCCTAAAAGAGCCTGTAGATATTAGCGCTTTATCCGACGTGGAACGCTGGCAACTTCGTTACAAGGAGCTGGATAACATGCTCACAAGCTGGAAGTTCGGACTGCCAGGTGAATTTGGAAACATGGCGAAGCTGTTCCAGCCAGGAAGCAAAAACATCAACTGTGGCTGGGTTATGCTTCATGCAACATATCACACTGCTGTGATTCGTTTGCACTCATCGGCCGCCTACCCAACCACTCGCTCGCCTATATTTACGCCATCATACAGCGCTTCGCAACGCTGCCATGGAGCGGTAGAAAATGTCGCTGCTTTGGGCGAGTTTGTTGTGAGCAATGGACTTCTCTCTAAATTGGGACCACCGTTTGCGTTCACTATCTGGGTGGCAGCTCGCCTGTTGCTTGTCCACGGATCTACAGTGGAACACAAGTTGTCGCCTCAGATTTCCTTTTTGGTAGAGACGCTCAATGAGATGGGTAGATACTGGCCGGTGGCAGCAAGGTACTGTGTGCTACTGCAACGGGTGCTGGACGAACATCGCGATAGTGAGCGGCAAGGCGACGGGGTAACGCCGAGCTCTGTCAAGATACTGTCCGACATGCGCCGGACCGCATTTGACCTCGATTTCTTGATTTCGCGACAGCCTCGCCATGGCGCGGCCAGTCTGGCCAGGCTACCAAGCATCACCCCAGCCCGAACCCCGGCACCGAACGAGCTGGAGTACCTCGACGTATTCGACTTCTTCAATGTCCCCCGCCTGCCCTTTGGCGGGGAAAACATAGCTGGTGTTACGCCATCACCAGCACCTGGTACCGAGATGGATGGCACGAATGGGAACCCAGGAGCAGGGTCTGGCCCACCGAACGAATTCAACATCACCAACTTTACCGTTGATGCCAACAGTGATTGGTTGTTTAAACAGGAGGGAGGCAAGTACATGGCTACCAGTTAGCATCCCATCAGTACTGAAAGTGTCTGTTGCATCAAGGTCAAAGCCCTCTCTGCGTGACAGGGCTGGCGCACGTACACCACGGTAATCCGTATATGACATGAGAGCATTGAGAGAACACGGTAATTATAACCCTTCTAAAAGGCATCCCCAGCGAACTTTTTCTGTTTGAGTGCGACACAACGGAAGCAGGCGTTGGTGGTTGATGGATTTAGGATCTGAAGGATGGGCTGATGGAAATGCACTTAACTCTGTAATGCTACAGGCGGTTTCCGACCTGGTTTTGTAACTAAGTGAGATGATCTGGAGATGAATGCGGGCGCTGGCCGTGACTGTCCCGTTGGACATTGATATGAACCCTGACGCTCGAGTGAACGCGCCATCTGTGAAGTAGCAGCGATTCGGCATTCTGCTGGCTCGCTCGGCTGTTTCTGCTCATTGCAATATATGCCTTCGCAACATCAGTTGTGTTCAATCGTATCGACAACCCATGATGGTAGATGGAATGATGAGCAATGCAATAGTACCTGGTCTACTCCTCAAGGTAATACCAGGGACATTCGATTTTTTAAAACAGGGTTATATAATAATTATGGAAAGCAGAGGCTAAGAATCACAGGTATCTCAATCGCTGGAGTCGTTTACTTCCGTTGTGTGCGTTTTGCCGTCGCAGTACATGACCCACCCGTCTAAATCCTCCGTCTTGAGGATGGTCACGAACTTGTCTGTATCAGGAGCGGCGCCCTTCTTGGCACAAAGCTCCTCTCTCTCTTGCTTGGGGACCCTCCCAGGGGCGCCGCTCGGATATGCGATGTTAAACACGGCCTTGTTGGCCTTGATGAAGGGCACGTAGTCGCTGCATTCGTTGTACTTGAGGCACTGCTCATTGATCGAGAAGTCTACCCAGTCGAGTAGATCACGCACAATCTCACCGCCGTTCTTGAGACCTACTGCAAGGCCGTGAGATCGGGCTTCGGTGGAGAGAAACTTGACGTAGCTGATGGCATCGGCCGAGGTCAAGTTCAAGCCGTTTTTACTATGCTGTTGAGCGTCAGCACGTGTACCCTAGTGCTTATGCACAAAACAATAATAAAGTTGAGACGCCATTACCCACGAAGAGACTGGCAAACCGTCTCTCCTCCGTTCCTTAATGATGGAGCCATCCGTCAAGCATGTATTTAGGGTGCACTCTACAGTGTTTATTATGTGAAACACCATAGAGCTTAGCCATGATCATCGACTGGCTACGACTGGCCCAGCGCCCAGCATGGTGCAGATGGCTGCTTCCGCAAGACAAGGAATAGAAAGATGGAGCGAGTACTTACATAGCTGTCGATGTATCCTGCGTCTATGCCATCGCAGCCAGACTGCTTCGCGCGGCTGATCCGTCCCTTCATAACGTTCCTGATGCCTGGGCTGGAGATGTTGATGTAGCGCTCGCCCGGGTAGTCGTCGGAAAGCTGGCTGCCCAGGTCGTCGTCATCGAAGTAATCCTTGTCCTCGCGCCATTCCTCCCACGAGCCAGCGCTGAAGTAGCAGAGCACGCGCCGCCCTGCGCTTTTCAGGGAGGAGATGGTTTCCGAATCGTTATCGAAAAGGTCGATGTCAAAAATGTTGACGTCCGGCGAGGCGTCCGAGTCGTTGTTCAGGCGCAATGAATTGGCAATGACCATCTGGAACGTGTCGCCGATTTTGGGGACCCACGAGCTCGGCTCACTTGGCTCGTTCGTCGTCGAGTTGTTGCCGTTGCTTCCTCCTCCAGAGCTAGAGCCTTCATCCCCCTCGCTGGTACCTCCGCTATCGCTTCCGCTGTTGCCACTGTCCCCTCCAGATTGACCTCCATCCTGCTGCCCCTGGCCGTCGGTTGGCTGCGATGAGTTGTCCTCTCCTTTGTTCTGGGTAAGCCCTACACCGAGTCCGATGGAGAGGGCCAGTATTATGACCAACGCGATGCCGGCGACGGCTAGTATCTTCCACAGAGGCCACCTGCGCTTTCGCGGGGCGGACTCGGGTTGTGCGCCATCCTCGACTTTGGCGCCATCCTTGACTGGCGAGCCATTCTCGACTGTGAATTTGTGATGGGGGATCTGCGCCTCGACAAACCGACCCTGCGGCGACCCTTCGCCAACAGAGTATTTGTACTGTGGCGAGTGGGTTTCGGCAAAGGCTCGCTCGGACTCCTCGGTAACTGCAAACTTGTAATGCGGCTGTTGGTGCTCGGCAAACTTGTCCTGCTGATCGTCGACGATGGCGAACTTGTCGTTCGGATCGTCAACGACAATGAACTTGTCCATCAACGCTTGAACGAACTATTTCCCTCCTCCGCCACTAAAGGGGAGAAGAGCGCAGCGAGAATCGGCAGATGAGGTTCGAAACGCGGGCTGCGTTCACATTGGCGTCGAATAAGTCGTGAACGGCTAATGGTCAGAGGTCGGGAGAGAAGGGAAGAAGGAAAAAGGCGGTTGACCCAAAGCAAGGAATATCTCTCCGAGCCTATCTCCCGGTCGCGGGACAGCTGCAATGCATACTTGCCCACTATCGCCTGGCCCATTGGGTCAATTGTGCGGGTGTGGTAGCAACGAGTGGGCTTCCAATATAGGAGGACCCAGGTCCAGGTCCAGGTCCCGAAGAGACGGGGTTCAAATCACAGGCTGGCGCAATATGGGTCTGATCAGCTTCAGCAGCCCATACCTACCCATGCTCATGCCCATGCCCGGTTAAAGTTACTCTGCACTACAAAGTACCAACTACCCTCCACCTATCGTGTGGATGCAACGGGACGGCTTGGATTGGTGGTTGAAGAGACAGACCACACTACAAAGCAATTATTGACCACCATACTTTGCCTGCCATAGATGGTGAGAGCATAAGCGGAAGCCGGCTTCGCCAGACTAGACTTTGACGGCGGTTCTAGAAACAGCTCGATGCCCGTTTAAAGGCCTTTACATCCGGGTCCATTGGATCGTGCCCGCTGTGCATTAATCCACAACCTCATGTATGGGCAAGGCGATCACGATTGTATAGGAGGCGTACAGTACAGTATAGTGTAGTACTTCTGTACCTTATTAATAGAGCAAATTTGTCCAAACTCCACTCTGCCTGCGGCCGACTAGCTGGAGCCATAAGCACTTAGCGTGAATGTCTCAAGTTAGCCGCATCCTTCGATTGTCGAGCCAAATGGTGTGGGATGCTGCCAAGAAGCCCAGGGGGGAAGTACGTCGCGACAGCAGGGATGGAAACCACCATCAATGTCGCTTGATGGAAAGAGACATCATCGGCTGCAGAGCCAATGTAGCCTCAGTATCGAGCTCCCACGCCCTTTATCTCGAAAGGAGACAAGGTGGCATGCTTGACGCATTAACACAAAACCTCGCCTGCCTCCGGTGACTTTTTAAAGTGGTGATACAGCTTCGCAGGGATGCCGAACAAAAGCGACCCACGAACGGGTGCCCCTTATTTCCCTTGAGCCAGTCAGGTTGTCCAACGACCCGCCCGGAGCCATACAGTCCTGCAAGGGCGGAATGGCAGTGCAAGCCGGTTGGTCCGCTTCCCAAGTGGTAGCTGGGAGGCAGCGGACAGTCCACAGGAGATCTGCGGCGACACAGCCACCATGCTGCTCGATCTGACGCTGGGCTGCCTAGAGAGGTGGCCCGTGGAGATTTAAAGTCGTGTCTGTTCACGGTTGGGGTGTCCATGGTCAGCATTAGATTGGATTTGTATTTGCACGGATATATTGTCGAAAATCCCCAGCAGCTCCGCGGTTTTGACGGCTTCGAGACCACACAGCTTCGGCCCTCTCGTTTATGATAAGGCTGCTTAAAAGAATCCATGGTTAGCTGAGGCGTATGTATCGTATTGGGAAGCCTCATCAAATAGGTGGAACGGCACCGCCGCGAGATTCGTCGCTTTTTCGGCCACCTCTGCTGACATGCAATGTTTCCAGCTATGGCTCAACCCTCGTTGTATTCGCTCCTGTTACGCGTAAGAAATTGTATTGACGACTTGCCAATATCGGAATGACTTCAGCAGCCGTGCTATCAATTGTGACTACACTCAAATGTAACCGTCAAATGAAGCAGTGAAGCAGGAACGCGCAGCCTCGTCTTACGTGCAATCTACTCGACGATAGGGCATGCAGTTATCTTGCAAGGTAGTTAGTTATTGTCCGTACCAGCCTGCGTCATGCTGAGTTCAGCTTGGCTCTTTGAAGCCTCAACATCGCCTCATGGTAATCTGCCGCCTCTCAAACTAGGAATTAAACGACAGCGGCCATCCGAAATCTGGCGACTGTGTCGTTAAATACCTCTCTCCAATCCGGCTACCGATAGTGTTTGTCTTCAGAAGCGTCTTAGTCTAGCCAGCAGCAGCCATTAAGTGCCCTCAATTCTGCCCCGCGAGATAGATTGCCCCAGACAGTTCTGAATGGGGTAAGAGCTTGTGGACGATAGGTCGACGGTGCGTCTTCTTGAGCGGGGCAACGTGTTGTGCGGCAGCGGGGGAAAGACGCCGGTTCACGAACCCCGAAAGCAAGCCAAGTCCGCATATGCTAGGTGACGATTCAGTCCCCTTTGCGACGTTGGTGTAGAAGAAGCAGGGCATGGGACTAAGAGCCGATACTAGCACAGTCGCATTTCGACAGCCAAGCTATCATGACACAGTCTTAAGAGGACAGTTCAAAGCAGAGAGATGAAGAACTCCCTTTGACCAGGCTCGATTACTTATTCTACACTGCCCTCGAGTGACTTAAAACACAGACATAGTCCAGATCTTGTCATTGCTTGAACCCTGTCTTCCCCAAACTTCTCCAATTGCTCCTTATGGTCACGGCTGCCAATCGACACCGGAGCATGATGCCCCGCATCCACCTCGGCCTCCTTGGATCTCCAACTAATTCATCTAATATGGCAATTCGGAGCTCGAACCGTCCGATGAGGCCAGCAATGCATTTACAAACGCTGATGGGGTATATATCCCGACTGTCGAGCGTGGAGTGGCGAGGGAAGCATCGACCTCTTACTGCCTCCTTACCTGCACTCACCTTAAGACGAGACCGATCCTAGGTTACCTTGTTGATCTCTTATTGACTTATCAATCCTCAACTTCAGTCTTTTTTTCCGCCTCTTCAGTCGCCATGAAGGTCACATCAGCACCGCTGGCCATTGCGTTGCTAGCTGGCTCTGCGAACGCGCTGTTCGGCAAGAAGCCGCCACCAAAGCCCGAGACAGATCTCGCCAAGGGTTTCTCATGGAAAAATCCCTTCACTACGGACGCCATATCGGCGTTCGAGCCTACATGCGAGGCTTCGGGCACATTCCCTGCCTTTGAGTACAGCCTGCACAACCTGATGGAACGCCAGCCCAAAGGTCTGTATTCCTGGGCCAAGGGACTCAAGTCCTTCTTCTCTGGCCGCGAGTATCCTGGCAGCTGGGCTGGCTGGGACCGTCATCTGCACGACCGGAGCATCCTCTTGATGGAGTACAAGGATATACCTGTCGAGGTTCGAGAGTGGATAGAAGACCAGGACCGCAGCGACGGCGAGGGCAAGGGACTATTTGCCATTTTCGACAAACCCAAGGACGAGGACGAACAGCTGACAGCGACGGTCACCTTCCCCAAGGCCGACGAGGTTGACCGCACACAAGATGAGCAGAAGGTGGCCATCTTTGCACCCGGTGCTCTCTATCCCGTGCTGCCACTGTGGGTTGCGGGAAGCAGCTCATGCAAGGGTGAGTTGCATATAGTCCATTTCCAAAGCCGTGTTGCGAGTTATCTAACCGTTGCCACTGCAGATAAACTCCTTGATCTCACCAAGTACAGCGCGGAGCCGGAGGACGGGGGCGTCGTGGCCTGGCCCCTCAACGAGCAAGCCGACGAAAATTTGAAGACAAAGTTCGTGGTCAAAGTGAAGACACTCAAGGCAAAGGAAGCCGCTTCAAGTGGCGCTGAGGTTCGGGATGAATTGTAAAGCAGCGCTTTCAAAATTGATACCAATTATTGCAAGAACATCTGTTTACGCCACCTATCCTCTTAGCTGAAGCCGCCAAGGGGCAAATCATTAGTTGGGTTTCCCAATTCAACTAGTTGAGAAGGAAAACTGTAGATGCCCTTGCTTCACAACTGATACTCCGAGTGTGCCCAGGTCAGTACGCATCGCAAGGCCGTCCACGCTACACAGATGCCGACGACAAGTTGCTAGCTGTTTGCAAGCTTGCAAGTCGCCAAACGCCGCCCTCCCTAAATAGGCAAATGGGGTTGCTAAAAGCGAGAGTGCCTGTTCAATACCTTAGTATAAATGCAATGTGAAGCATTTATCAGGACCCGTGCAGGGTTGGTGACTTGGACCATGGGCGATGACGCACATTGCCGTTTTCGTCGATTCCGTAGAGCCGCTGACCTCAATGCCGCCCGAATCCGTCCAAGCCGTCGTAGCGAAACAGAGAGGGAAAATAAAATGGAGAACCTGTCAGGCACATAAGTTATCGAGTGGCTACTGATTACATGTCACAGACGGAGATGGCGAAATTAGCGCCGGCGCTCATTCAGATGATTGTCTGGTGTACCCATGGTCGCCTGCAGCTTTCCTGGAGCACGTTCGCTGAACGGGATGGAGTGAAGTGGCCCGCTGGTCATGCTTCGCTAGATGGTACATTCTTGTCCTTGCCGTGCGTACATGCCCTTATACGACTTCTTCAGCTTGAGTTCGAGGAATGACCACCACTGTTGTGGAAACCACAGCTCAGCTCAAGGCGGCGAGAAGCTCTTCAAGATGATAACCCCACCAGTTGGTCTCAGGCCAGAAGCTTCGCAACATCCGTGCACACCATCCTGATCCACAAGAATGTGGACCCAGGCCCTGGTCGCGGCCATTGCTCAAGCTCTGCGCGTGACGAGGTGTAATTTCACCGTTACGGAGAGTCTCCTCGTCAGGCCTGGCCCTCGTAGAAGCATCTCGAATGCCCAAGAAAAAACTCTTCTCCGTAACACCAGATCCTGAGCTGACCATGAGTGGCCTGGGCTTTAACTGAATGCGGCATTGGGCTGTTAATGAAGAAATTGACGTCCTCTTTTCGTTGGGTAGGGGCAGTTGACAGCTGAATGTCGTACATGGATGGATGGGTCTTTCGGCAACGCGGGCGCTTGTCTGAAGTTGATTATCTCGTCACTCGATGATCTGTCTCACAGATGAGTTGCTCCCACTTGCTTTGATTCGTCTCAACCATCTTTGTCCATTTCTCCTGCTGCATCGAAAGGAAGTGGAGACTGCCCATGGTATCCGCCAGGGCAAGCTGTTGTGGGTTTGTAGGTGCGCTTACAATGTGATCTGGCTGAGCTTCAATGTTTGAAAGAGTCAAGATGAAGATTCTGCAGTCTGCTGGCACGGGCCAATTGAGTCATCACTGAATGGAGCCCGTTGTGGTTCACAATGCCTTGGCAGAGAGTGAGAGCTTGGAAGGGAAGAGCGGTAGGCGCGTGCGTAGGCATCGCAAGATTCACCGCCTACGTACTTCACCTGGCTCTAACCGCTCCTGCAATCCTACCCAAGCAGCGCCGGATATGCGGCTCCGTTGCCGAGCATCATGCCGTAAGACAAAAATTAGAGGAGAGGACGTTGAGGAAACGGAGCCCGAAGGGACGGTGAAGAGCGGTATCGTAGGCTAGAAGCGCGATCGATGGGTTCCTCGGACTCACAAGCGCAACTATATTCCTTTGCCTTGCCTTACCTTGCCTTTCATATCGCCATTGCGTATAGGGGGTACGTCAACACCCGCCAGCTCCAAGTTCATTTCCAGCTGCAGCTGTAACTACAGCTACAACCACAGCTCCAGGATCCATTCAGTCCCGGATTACATACATGTTTGGGGGGGGGGGGGGGGGGGAGACCCAAGCCTGAGCAAGGTGGCTGGCGGCTAAGTTACCTTGGCCTGACCTTGCCTTACGAGAAAACTTACCGCCAAAGCCAAGGCACCCAGGTCAAGCTAGGGTACCTAAGCTAAGGTGAGGTAAGGTAAGCTCCGCACCAACCACCAGATCAACCAGTAATTTCACCTCCCTCCTTCTCTCTTCCTCTCTTCCAATCCTCCCGCCAACTTCTCTCCCAACACTCTGATCCCCTAATATTTGTAGACCAGCAATTCTTATTCTCAACTCTCCGATCCGCATCGCTACCTCATTCGCAGCCATGGGCAAATTCACCTTCAAGTGGTACGTCAATTGTCAGCCCGTCCCTTCAGTGTCGGCGCCGTGATTGCCTGTCGCGATCCCAAGACAGACAGACGTCATGGAGCCATCCGCCGCATTCATGGCGCAACATCACACATGCACCCACGAATATCTTGATTTCCATGAGCGATCTATTTTCGCCTACCCCTAGCAAACAGAACTATTATTCTCGCAAGCATACTCGATCGCATTGTGCTAATTGCAGAACTTTCTAGGGACAAGCCCGCCGAGGAGGTATATGTGACTGGTACCTTTGACGGCTGGACAAAGAGCGTCAAGCTCGATAAAGAAGGCTCCATCTTCCAGAAGACGGTGGACCTGACTGTGCCCGACGACACCAACAAGATTCAATACAAGGTTAGTAAGGTTCTCTGGGTTTCGTACCGTCTCGTCCTTGGGGGGAAGGTTTGTTTTTGCGATTGAGTCGCTGCCATTTGTGCCGAAATGGAGCACATAGTCATGGCCACTATCGAGCCAGGTGAGCGTGATGGCTTGCGCATCAATCAAGCCGTCACTCACCGCCAAATGTGATCGTCCGCTTTGACGTTCCAAGCCCATTTAAAAACAAAAACACCACCCTGCCTGATACGCGCGGGTGGTGGCCGGGGTTGGTTATCTGGCTTCCCAACAACGCCAGCTTCAGCATCACCGCTCTGTCTGTCGCAAGCACTATACTGGCCAAGATGCACACCTGTAACACCTACATGAAAAATGCCGGGCTCGCTCTTACCCAGCGCGGTGAATAATCCGCTTTTCGAATGGTGCAGGAGTATGTGGCTCACGGCCGCAATGAGATCTCAGTCGGCACTGTTTCGCCTGGTGGTCTATCTGCTGAGTGATGCAGGGTTATATCCCTGGCTTCAAACCTATTTTCTCAACCTCTTCAGACTGGTTGTTGGACCTCTTTCACAACAATGTTTTGCGGACGTCATGTGTCTATTCTCAGCTGGCGTGCTAATTGCAGCTTAAGAGAACAATCACGAGAAAATGCTAACATAAAGTTTACTAGTTCGTCGTCGATAATCAATGGGTCACTAGCGACTCGGCGCCTAAGGAGGCGGATCATGAAGGCAACGACAACAATGTGCTCAAAGCTACCGATCTCACAATAGATGACTCGACTGCAGCTATCCTGAACACGGTCACCCCGACTTCAACAACCGCTAAGCTGGCTGGCGAACAGCCTTTGGAAAAGGATTCTCTTGAGAGGGAGCCTCAGGCTACCCCTTCAGATGTTCCCGGTGGCTTCCCTGCCACACCCGCGGATGAGCTCAACAAGCCTATCAGCATCAACCCACTACCTGCTGCTGCCGGCGCCGTCAACCCTATCAAGTTGGAGCCTGGCGAGAAGATTCCCGAAACCGTTGCCGCCCAGGGCATCAACGATAATGTCAAGCTCGATAAGGAGTCGTACGAAAAGAGCGATGCCCTGGCCGGTGTCGACACCCAACTGCCACCAGTTTCCAGCAACATGATCCCAGAGTCCAGCCTGCCCATCAGTGGCCAGGACGTTACAATCAACAGTGTTGGAACAGGCGCCACTACTACCGAACTAGCAGGCCAGGTCCCTCTAGAGTCTAAGGTCCCTGATGTTGTCAAGGAAAGCCAACAAAAGGCCGGTGTAGACCCCGAGGCCAGTGCTGTTCCAGAGGAAGTCAAGGAAAAGGCTCAAGTGGAAGAGGAACTCAAGGAGAAGGTTCCTGTAGCCCCATCCACCGCCGAGGGAACCGCCGGCGTTGGTACTGAGAAATCCGAGGGAAGCGGTTCCCTCGCTACCACCATCGCTGCCACTGCCGCTGCAACTGGCGCTGCAGCACTTGGTGCTGCGGTCGCCGCCAAAGATGCTGTTGTTGACAAGGCTACACCTGTTGTCAACCAGGCTAGCACAAATGTCACGGACACCGCTAGCAAGAACCTGCCTGACTCTGTCAAGCAACAGCTCCCTACTTCAGTGCAGGATGCTTTGGCCACGCACACGAAGGAGGAGACCAGGGAGGAAATCTCGCCCGCTGTGCCTGCCGAGGTAAAGGAATCTATCATCGAAGCTAATAAGAGCCCCGAAGCGGCCGCGAACACTGAGGCCGTTCAAGATAAGAAGACAGTTGAATCCGAGCTTCTCAAGGAGATCAAGCCTGTGGCTGCTTCAAGCGAGGAGCCAAAGGTACCGGAGCCAAAGACTGAGGAGCGCACGCCTGTGGCCGTCGCTGCTCTGGTTCCAAGTGAGGTGAAGGAGTCCATTGACGCAGCTGGCCAGAGCCCTGAGGCTGCTGCCAATGCCAGTGCTGTCGAGGACAAGAAGGCCGTCGAGACAGAACTCCTGAAAGAAGTCAAGCCAGTGCCCGCCGCTGACGAGGCCAAGGTGAACCAAACTAAGGTCGAGGATGCAAAGCCAGCCGATGCTGCCCTCCAGGTACCCGGCGCCGTCAAGTCGTCGTTTGTTGAAGCCGGCAAGGGCCCAGAGGCTGCGGCTAACGCGGAAGCTGTTGAGGAGAAGAAGGCTGTCGAGGCTGAGCTGCTGAAGGAAGTCAAGCCCGTACCTGCTTTGGCCGAAACTAAGCCGGCAGAGACTGAATCCAAGGACGCCAAGCCTGTGGAAGCCACTCCCACAGAGCCCAAGGTGGAGGAGACGAAGCCCGAGACAACCGAGACTCCCGCCAATGGTGCTAACGGCACGAACGGCACCAGTTCCAAGGCAGCGGAACCCGCAGCAAGCAGCAGCAAGCCTGCGGACACGGCGTCCACCACGACTGACAAGAAGAAGAAGAACCGACTCAGCTCCTTCTTCAGCAAGATCAAGCATAAGCTGTCTGACCATTAAGCTTGCAAGGTTGAGCTGGATACATTGCGCAAGCTTGGGCGCTCTCTTTTGCAACAGAGGTCCATTTGACCTGTTTTAGCCTTTGTCATATGTCAATGATTCCCCCGATCTCGGTAGGCGACGATGAGAGGTAGAACATCGTCAGAAAACCTGGATCATCGTCGGTACCTAATTTACAGTCATGATTTTGTTTTTTACGTCACTTAATGTTGAACACTCCGTCTGGCATCTTTGTATCAATTATAGGTATATTCTGAACATTTGGGAGCACTCCGACCCGTCTAGTGAAGGTAGCAATATATTGGGTATTTACATTGACGAGCGTGAAATGTCAGATCTCGAAGCGTCTGAGGCAATCGACGCAGCCAATGACTGTGGAGAAAACAGAACTTCACGCGCTTATGCGCAAGGTACCATGACAGGAGCTGCCAGCGAATCGTGTTCCAAAATAGACTTTTGGAGTAGGCCGTTAACCCAGCTAGGATGGGCCTATGCATGCTGTAGGGGTGAAATCGAGAGGGTGCCTTTATCTCCTCGCTGCATCACGTGCAGCTGTGGCTGACTAAATCTGTTGCCATCCAGTCCTGCGGGCTCTCCCCCAATTGCCGGGCGTATTCCACCCATGAACTGTGCTGCCCCGCCGTCATTGATTGACTCAACCCATCCGCTGCCACCCTCTATCCTATCTGGGGTCCGTCCATTTCTGGACCCCTCTCGAACAAGAAATTCATTGCATTAGCAATCATTTTTTTGCCCTCATCGAACTCACTGATTTTGCAAGCTCTTCCTGACGCCGACGTTCCACTCATCTCATTCGATTGTACCGCATAAAGCGCCTCCGACGTGGAGCCGTGGGTCTATTCCGGTTCGCCCGGTGGCGTCCGAAACGGTCAAGCTCCTCGATCCGACTTGGGAGGGTCGACTCAAGTGACTACCCGTCTCCTCAACTTCGCGCCACCGAAACCGCTGTCCCTGATCAGCCGGTCATGAATCCATCGAACTCGAGTCTGGGGAAATCCCTTTCCATTCCATCCACCTATACGCCTCCTTCACAGGTCGGGACACCCACCACAAGCTTCGAGTCATCGCGTCGCCCTAGTGCAGTAGGTCCATCGCACGCTCAACCTACTCCCCGAAAGGGCCAGGGCACAAGGAAACAGCACCGAAACCAGCGTCGTCCAGGTATGGGGGAGGACACGCATCGCTCCGTCGATGATTTTGATAGCATGGCAGAGCTGCGAGCAGTCAGGAATCCCTCCAGCCGTCGAGGCCAGACGTCGATTACCCATCTTCTGAACTACTCGATGCCTCGGCCATACCAAGACCATACAACCTACGCCCGATCCTACCGTCGAAATCCTACATGGGGCCCTGGATCTGGCTACCATGCGGCCGACAAAGCACGATACGTGCACGCCAACTACCGCTTCGTCGTGTCCCCCGAAGGAACTTACACAAAGCATGCGGCTGATGCCGATGTGCACTTGGAATGGAATAGTGTCATGCAAGTCATTGCTTCAGCCGAGTCGCAGCAGGCGTCATGTCCCATCTGTCTTTCAGAGCCAGTAGCTCCTCGCATGGCAAAATGCGGTCACATCTTTTGCTTGTCTTGTTTGATTCGTTTCATGAACTCAGCTCTTGATGACGATGCCAAAACAGGGCGAGGAGCCAGGTGGAAGAAATGTCCGATCTGTGAAGACACTGTGTACCTACATGAAGTGCGACCGGTGCGGTTCTACGCTGGCCAGGAAAGCCCGTTACCCCGGGTTGGTGACGATGTTATACTTCGCTTGATGGCGCGAAATGCGAACTCGACGTTGGCTTTGCCTAGAGAAGGAGGATCTGATGTCCTTAATATTGGCAATGACGTCCCCTGGCATTTTGCGGCGAACGTGTTGGATTATGCTCGCATCATGAGAGGAACCACGGACTACATGATCGGCCAGTTCGACGAAGAGATTGCAGCATTGCTAAAGCAAGAGAAGGAAGACGAGATGATGTTTGGACAGGATGGGGAGTGGGTGCAAAAAGCCATCAAAGCCATATCGACTGCAAAGGATCGTTTGTCCGACTTGCCCGGTGGGACTGAGCCGGTAGATCTCAACGCCGCCCCAGCAAAGCAGACGTCAGATGCCGACTTTTACTTTTATAGCACACCTCCGCACCTCTACTTGTCACCTTTAGACATCCGCATCCTCAAGACCAAGTACGGTGCATTCTCCTCCTTCCCTTCCACGCTGCTCCCTCGTGTTGAGCACATTTCCACCGGGCATGTTGTCGATGACGTCCTGAGGAAACGTGCAAAATATTTGGGCCATCTCCCGCAAGGCTGTGTCATCAGTTTTCTCGAGTGTGATTGGACGGACACTATTCCAGCCAGCACCTTGGACTCGTTCCGAGAAGACATTGAAAGGAGACGAAGGCGTAACCGAGACAAGGCGGCACAAGAAGAGCGCGAGCGTCTGCAAGCGGAACATATTGAAGCGGCTGCCATTCGAAGTTCTACCGGGTCGGGGTCGCGCAGGATAGCACCTTTGGAAGAAGAGCCGGTACCCATACTAGACTCATCTGATTTCCAGCCATTGAGTAGCCAGTCAGGTACCTCTCCACCAGAGCCGAGGGCAGGGTTCGACACGCTTGCCTACATGTCTACAAGCCCGTCCACGCAGAGGACGGTTTGGGGAACGCGTGCAGCAGTCGCCGCCTCACCAGTTCTAGAAGCGACGCAGGCGAATCCTACTGATGATGGTTGGCTGAAAGATGACGACCTTCTCGGCACAGCCGAGCTGGCGCTTCAAATCGAAGCGATTGAGGAAATGGAAAATGGGGCAAGCGTGCAGAAGACGGGCGCCATCGGCGGAGGCGGCGGTGGTGGTGGCAAGAAAAAAAAGAAGCAGAAGATCACCCTCATGAGCACAGGTGGGCGGAGAGGTAACTAAACCAGCGTGTAGTAACTTTGGCAGGTAACTTAGCTTACATTTTTGTTTTGGTGATTTACTTGTATTCCGGTGTTGGTGGTTTGTATGCTATGGGCGGAGTTCCGGAAGATTCATATCAGAGGGTCGGTTTGAGAGGCAGTCCAATATACATAACTGTTGCCTCGCTGCTGCAGCTTGGTCAAATAGAAAGCTTTCCACTATTATTCCAGCCATCGTATCCGCGAGCATCTGATAATGGAGTCTTCGCAACGCATGATGTCTTGACCAAAATCACAGAGCAAATGGAGACATGAGTCCTGTCCCAAGACATCAAGACAAGTCTTTTGACCAGGATGGAGAGCAGGATGCTTCCCAAGCGATACGGAGCAGAGAACTGAAGATGCACAGGGTCGTGATGCGGATGGGCAGCATGTGGCTGGTATCACATTGTGGCTCTGGTGGCGTCTTATCGGAGCGGGGCGGCTCTAGCAACATTAAAAAAGTTTTGGACTGGGAGCGATAAGTGATGGAGTGGGTATCGACGCCAATGCAGAACCCTCCTAGAAAGGCTCCAAATTTTTCCTGGGTTTCGTTATCAACAGGACCAAGCTTTGAGCCACAACCTGCTCGAGCCTGACACAAAAAGCAGAGGTTGATCCAAAGGTGACCGCCAGATCGTGGCAATGGCATTGGATACCTCTCCTTCCTTGACTTCCACCTCCCACACGCTTACCGCTTTGCCCGCGCCCATCATGGCGCCTGCAATGCCGAACGGCGTTCTTGATGCCTCGGGCGATGTTCGCGCCCTGTTGCATAACTTGCAGCCCGGCAACCGACACATATTCCTGCAGCCCAGCCCGGCACTTCCAACAGGGTTCCTCAAACTAGTCAAGGAGACCCTGGAGGCTTTCGCCGGTCAGGTCAGCGATGAGCAGGCCGAGACGTTGAAGGAAAACAGGAAGCGGAAGAGGGGCGGCAACGAAACCGACGTCCTGAAAATACGCAAAGTCTACGTTGACGGTTTCGATACCACTCAAGTGTGGCAGCAGGCCAAGCGCATCATTGGCGGCGTCCTAGACCACTCTACGGCCGCACTCGACGAGCTTGAAGAGAAGAACGAGGTCGCGATGGAGGACCAACTCAGTGATGCTGCCCCGGACTCGGACGAAGAGGAGGAGGAGGAGCTGGAGGAGGATGGAAGTGAAGCAGGCTCAGAGGATGAGCAGGAGATTGATGGAGCAGACTTGTCCGACGCCGAAGGCATGGAGGATATGTCAGACGCTAGTGACAAACACCATGACGAAGCTATCAACGACTTCGGTCAAGACGACGAAGAAAACGACGGCGAGGATAACGAGGGAGACGAATCTGAAGACGAATTCGTTGAAGACCCCAACGGTCTCAATGACGGCTTCTTTTCCATTGACGACTTCAACCGTCAGACACAGTGGTTCGAAGAGCAGGACGCAAGGGGTGATCCCAACACAGACCACGCCAGTGACGACGAAGACATAAATTGGGATGCGGATCCCTTGGCCCCCGCAGCCGGTGGTTCTGAACCATCGAAACGTGGAAGTGGAGCTATCAAAGCAAATCGAGCGGGAGCAGAGGAAGAAGCCGACGACGACGACGACGAAGAAGACGGTCCCACATTTGGTGATATGTCGCTTGATGCACCAGAAGGCGACAGCGAAGATGAGGCTATGGATGACATGATGGCCGACGATGAAGCTATGGATTTCAACGCCAACGATGTCTATTACAAAGACTTCTTCGCACCGCCACCCAGGAAGAGCAGAGGGGACAAGCCGAGGAAAACAGCCAAGGGCCCAAGGACGAAGCAGCCAGATAGCGCGGATATTGAACGAGCCATGGCTGATGTTCGCCGGGACCTGTTCGAAGATGAGTCGGAGATGGAGGATTCCGACGACGCCTTATCGGATGTGTCGGCCGGAGATCCCAAGTCGCGTCGCTCAGCGCACGAGCGTCGGCAAGCCAAGTTGGCCGAGGAGATCCGCAAGCTCGAGGCGGCTTCGGTTGCCAAGCGGGAGTGGGCTCTTTCAGGAGAGGCTGCTGCCGCAGAGAGACCCGTTAACTCGCTGCTGGAGGAGGATCTTGATTTCGAACATGTTGGCAAACCGGTTCCTGTCATTACGCCCGAAGTCAGCGAGTCCATGGAAGCCCTGATCAAGCGACGGATATTAGCACAGGAGTTTGATGAAGTCCTCAGGCGCCGGCCTGATGCTGAAGCCGTACCAGCGGGCACGCGCCGTGGGATGTTGGAGCTCGATGATAGTAAGTCCGGCAAGGGCCTGGCTGAGATATATGAGGAGGAGCACGTCAAGAATGCCAATCCAGACACGTACATTAGCGCGTCCGACGAGAAGTTGCAACGGGAAGAGCGCGAGGTTGCGGCCATGTGGACTGACGTTTGTGGTCGACTGGACGCATTGAGTAACTGGCATTATCGTCCAAAGCCCGCCGCGCCCACAATCTCAGTCGTCTCGGATGTGGCTGCTGTCGCCATGGAGGATGCTCAGCCGACCACAGCCCAGGCGCTCGCTGGTGGCGCAGCTGCAAGCCGGATGGCGCCACAAGAGGTCTACAAACCTGGCGACGCCTCGTCCAACGCGAATGGTGAGGCTGCTGCACTTACCAAGGGCGAAGTTGTGCCGTCCAGCGGTCTGCCCGTCGCTCGTGCAGAAATGTCGCGTGAGGACAAGGCGCGTAGAAGACGTCGTGAAAAGGAACGTATGTCCAAGGCTGGTGGTGCAGATGCGGCAGGCAAGAACGGTCGCCCGCTTAGCGGAAAGGCCAAGATGCAGCGGGACACGATGGCAGAGCTCAAAAAGGGAGGCGTCAAGGTCATCAACCGTAAGGGTGAAATCACAGATGTTGCCGGAAACAAGGCCAAGGCTGCGAAGCCCGTGTCGAGCGGTTCGTACAAGCTGTAGTCGGATGCCAGAGGGGGCTATACTTGTGGTTGTGGTTGGAGCCTCTAATGACCTTGACGGTTTTGTAAGGAATAGAAACCCACATCTGTATATATATCATCGGGTTCCTCATTGCCTGGCACTGGAACTTGGGCATGTGCCGTGGTGTGTCGCGCCAGTGGTGGTGTCTTTGAACATGGAATTGTACCTGTATTCAGCAGTAGAATGGTGTCGCTCCAAGATTGATCCCATTGTCAAATGCTTTCTCAATGTCTCCTAATCTAGAGCTTCACTATCTAGACAAGAGCTGACCTGAGAAATTCGAACATTTGAAAGGACGATTCTCAAATACCCCATGCAAAGCCGCTAGACATCCGTATTCTACACGATTCCTCTGCCTGTTTTATGTGTCTACAAGTGGTCGTTATACTTCGACCAGCTACTGAGGGCTACACATGGCGCTCCTTGCGGTGCTGAATCCTTCGATCACAAATGAAGCAGCTCAATTTGAGATGCATTGAAATTCGAAGACATGTTACAATAGGGCGGATATATCCAACCCTCAGAAGTACATCCAGACTCCTCACGACCCCCCG
>PXOD01000327.1:0-66937 GCA_003012165.1 Paramyrothecium roridum
ATTACGCAAATGATTTTTATTTTTGGATCAGAAATTTGACTTGTCTAGCTTCCAGGACTGTTCATTTCACTTCTTTTTTTTATTTTTTTTTTTTTTTTTTGGCTTGCCCATCCCTGACCCCCGCGAGATCCCAGCTCGGTGGGGATCGTGTTGTTCTGTGGATGTGGAAGAGTCTCGATGAATCCACTCTGTGGACGCCATTTGCCTACCCTACAGGTGGCAGAAAAGCACGTAATAGCAAACACGGTCACAATGGCATGCTTACAAACCTTTACTGGCGGGCAATTTGATGTTCAGTGAATGCTATTGTACTAAGTACAGTACAGAACCATTCATTTGAAACCCTCATGATGCCTGCCCCGGCTGAAGGGACCTGGAGCGCGGACATGACAAAAGAAACTGTAGGACTATGTGACGCGAGTCCCGGTACAGTAGAAAGGTTTGAATGAACATTCAACATTCAAGATTCACATGATGTCTGACCATTACGGCATAGCACGACGCATATGTTTCCGTTTCTATGTACGGTACCGCAGTATTATTGGTGATTGAAGATGTAATCGGTACAGTACTGGTACTGTATCTGCAAGAGGTTAACAGCGTTACCACAGACCATGAAAGGACAAAGACGGCCCTGTTCAAGTAGCAGCCCGTAGTGTTGTTACAGAACAACGGAGATGTACAGTCAAACAGCATGTTGGTGTAAAGAGTAGCCAAACTGGAATCAAGCCGAGGGTATAAGTATAGGCCTCAATTTCCGAGGTAGATGGTGGATGAATGAGTTGGTCAATCACACAAGTTACACTCAACTAATTGCTCGACTTTTGGAGAGTCGGCATTCATCTCACTCGGCAATGGACCAAGACAGGCGCAATGTGTTCAGATTGTTGCGGGACGTCCAGCCCTTCGTCCGGGAATTACAGGAGCGGCATGACAAAGGGCAGACACGATACCACATACCCGGCAAGAAGACCCGTTTAGCACTCGATAAACGCTTAGTCCGAGACATTAACAGGATCGAGGCGCAGAAGACTGTGGTCTTGGGCCAGGTAAAGCTGGAGCAAGACTGCTTTGACGAGGCCAGGAGACGGCGGAGGAGCAAACGGCAGAACCAACTATCCGGCACAGAGGTTGACGATGAGATCCACGCGCTTGTCGTTGCCGAACAGCAAACAGGGGGCCTGGGCCAGCGGGAAGGAGAGAAGTGGAAGGATTCGGCCCTCCGGGTAAAGAGGCTCAATCGGAGCGTCGAGAAGCTCTGGGACGCCAACGCAGACCGCATACGTGCCGGGCAGCCACGGTACATCAATGGCCTCCCAGCCGAGCTCACGCTGAAACGCCCTATAATACAACCTCACGTGTCTCAAACACGTACCGGACTGGAAGCCTGCCTGCAGTGCCGCACGAAGAAGCTGCGCTGCTCGCACACCGCGACCTACCTACGGCGGCAGCTCAGGCGTCGCGGCGACAAGGAGCAAGCCAAGCCCCGGAGCGAGATGCTGGCCGAGGCGAGGGAGAGGAAACACTCGGAACGATGCGAGCGCTGCGTGCGCAACGGAACGCCGTGCATGGTGGTGGTGGTGGTGGACGAAGACGAGAACGGGGACGGGGCTATTAGGGCCATCACCAAGGGCTTGGAAGGCCTGGGAAACGAAAGGCAAGAGGCGGAGATGCTCGACCAAGTGTACGCGGGCCTCGAGGAGGTGCGGGACAATGCCAAGTTGGATGTCGTGGGATCTCGACTCGAGCGGACATTGCCGGATAATTTCGCGCTGCCGCTGCCCTGGATGACGGTTCATATCAAACAGTCGCGAGAACAAGAAGCGGCGGCAGCAGCCACTCCCACAGATTCCGACATCAATGACAAGATGAATTGAAGGGGTGGCTAGTGCAGATGTAGAATCAATATTGGCCTCGTGTCGAGCAGTCTGTAAGTTGGTAAGCTCAGGCTCTGTATTGACGATGCTCGTCTGTTTTTTTTTCTTCTTTTCTTTAATTGATTTTTTTTATTTGCTCTCTCCTTTTCTTCTCTTACCTTGGGGAACGAACTTCACCAACTTTAACCCCCCTGTCAACTCCACCAGAGCGCGTGAAAGGCCACAATCTAAGAGACACTCCCCCAAGAATCGGATAGTCAAGATCTACTAGTACGATGGCCAACATGCGGACGTATGACGTTGAGCAGCTCAGGTGCCTTCACCCCTCCATGCAAGGGCGCCGATCCGGCTGACGCTACTGTACCAATGTCTGCTGCTGCTGCTTTGCGACAATTGAGTTTCCTGCGCGTAGAGGTAGCGAGATGGGGTTAAACGGGCCGCCCGCAAACCTCCGAAGACCTTCGGCCGGTAGGTTTAGATAGAGGAAACCTACTGTAAGCTTGCTCGCTCGCTCGCTCGCACTGCGCGCCCGGATGCGGGGGGAGGGGAAGGGCAACACAAGGGAAGGGATGCCATTGAGCGGAGCAACGAGGCTTCCATCGATCGAGGCATGTGTTGGTTGTCTCGGTCACTATTTTCGCCGCCGACTTTTTCCCACCACCTTCGGCCCTGTAAACAAAGTCATAAAGGGAAACGTCACCACGCGTCCCCCCCTCTCGTACGGAATCGAACATCCCTGGAATCCCATCTTCGCAACCCCTCGAACCTGTTCCGTGGCAGACCATGGCTCCACCGGACCTCTCCTCCTACCAACTCTCCGAGGAAGAGTCGAAGCGCATCTTCGTTTCCCACATTCTCCCGGCTGAGCTGGGTGACACCGCAGATGCCTCCACCAGGCCCACCCCGGTTGCTGCCACGGCCCAACCCCTCGCCGTCCTCGCTGTCGGTCAGACCGGCGCCGGTAAGACTCGTCTTGCCCCGGCCCTGCTTGCTGCGCTCTCCGCCGCCGGTCACCGGCCTGCCCATTTCATCGCCGACACCTACAAGGCTTACCATCCGTCTTACCCTGAGCTTGTGAAGGATGCCCCGCAGCTTGCCTCCCCTGCCACGGGCCCTGACGCCCGTCGCTGGCTTGCCATGGCCGCCTCCGAAGCTGTTTCTCGACGTCTCGATGTCTTCCTTGAGAGCGCCTGTCGCCATCCCTTTGATTTTATCCAACTTGCTCGCATCTTCCGGGAGGCCAACTATCGCGTCGAGGTTGCGCTGCTTGCCGTACCCGCCGCCCTAAGCCGCCTTGGCCTCTTGACACGTTACTATGAGAAGCTCCCAGAGTCTCATTCTGGAAAGCTGCCTGTGCGATTGACTCCCGTCAAGGTCCACGATGATTCGTATCAAGGTCTCCTAGACGCAGCGTCTTTCCTTGACGTCTCGGGTATTGCAGACCAGGTCGTTGTCGTGCGAAGGGGCAACAAAGTCGCATTTGGCTGGGAGAAGGATGGTCAGGCCACCGGTAGCATCGCCGAGGCCGTCCAGAAAGAGAGGATTCGACCGCTAACACCGGATGAAGCCAAGGTAGCTCAAACTGATATCAAGAAACTGCAGGAACATGCCGACGCGGCGGAGCAGGTCGAGCAGGTTGTACAACTTCTTAAACCGCTTATCGGTCCCGCAGCAGAGACTAGGAGCGGCGGATTCCCCCCATTGCAGGATCTCGAATTTGGCGGTGTAAGCGGCAATGCCACTTCATCCGATGCGTACATATTACGACTGGGAAGTGTCTAACCTAAGAAGGCGAGAGCTGTCGCTATGAAAGAGGCAGTCATCTGCAATTAGGGCAGCCCATGAATATTCCCAAGCACAATGACTCACAGCAAATGTGCTCAGGACTTAATAGAGGAGGGACTCAACACGAGACAGCTCGTGACTGAGTAAGAGGCATGGTGGAACTCATAAGCTGACCGGCCGCTCCACCATGCCACCCACTTCTTGAATGATAGAAAAATAACGACCTTGAATTTGTTTTGTGGCTTCACTATTATAAAGTGCATCGGCAACTAAGTCTGGTATGAAACAAGAAGCAAATAATACGAGACAAGCGATGGGGGACAAGCCAGTGAACCTTGCTTTTAATAGTCGAAGAGTCACCCTGATGTTGTAATGTGGCCGGTTCATGTCATCATCGGTCGGAAAAGACAGTAGATCAAGTCGCTTTGTGAGGAAGGGAAGCTTGGAGCAACCAGGATGCCTCGGACCATTGGGATTACTAGCCGAAGTGTCCGGGCTCGTACCGAGACCTTCTCTATGGCATGAGAATACTGTCTTCGAGAAATGTCGACTTTGACTCTTCAAGCTTGTTTAGTATGAGTTGTCGCCGAATCTTTTTCTTCGTCGAAATCGGTACAAGATGCCTGTCTAGATTTGTCACGGGGAAAAGTGCAACATTCGATATTGTCGAGCTCGACGGGCTATTAATCTTCCATGAATGCTTGTTTCGGGCACTTTTGGGGGAAGAAGAGCTTTCTCCTGTTAGACGCTTGTTTTTTGGCGACCTTGTCACTTCCTTCGATTTCATAGTCGGTGCTAGTTGTTCCCTTTGGGGATCATGCTGGGCTTGACTTGATTCATTACTCTCAGCACCTTCGGCCAGGCCTTCACCAATTGGGACTGATGCCGTACGTATCATCTCAAAGGCCACTGTTGGCTTCGTGTCGGTTCGCGGATCTGATCGAGGGATGGACGGTAAATGATTTAAGTCATTCGCCACGTTGGTTATCGTCAGAGGCATGGGCGTAATCTGCCTTCTACTGTCCCAGGATACAAGTGCATCACGCTCTAGCTGCTCGATTGCATCCAAAACCTGGCCACGCGCACAAAGCCACTGATGGGATGTTGCGTCCTTGGCAGACATCCTGGCGAGCGGTGCTATATGCAAGCAGTCATGTACAAACTGTCGGCTATGCAAGGAACGTTCAGTGGATAGACCTCGAAAGAGCCCAATTACTTCTTTTTCCAGCGTTTCTTGATCCATGCGATTAAACTCGCCCCTGTCATTTTCGACATCGGAGGTTAGGAGAAGTAGGGCTACAAGACCCAGAGACCATATGTCAACCGCAGACGTCTGCAAGCCCTGCACCATGAAAGATTCTCTATGATAAGTCGTTAGCTTGACTACCACGAACATATCGGAGAGGTCACTGACGGTGCTTGATAATTTGTTGTGCCAACATTTGTAGTCATCCTGCTGCGCTGGGGAATGGCGCATGTGCCAAAATCGGAAAGGACAATGCGGTGACATGCAATTCTTGGCGAACAAATGAGCAGAATATTCTCTGGCTTTACATCACGATGCACGACGCCCTGATCGTGAAGGTAGCAAACTCCTCGTACGACTTGGCGCATAATAACACGAGCGTCAAATTCTGTGACATGATCATGGCGATAGAGGAAGGACATCAAATCACCACCGGACGCCAATTCAGTAAAGGTATATCTGCACTAACGTTAGCTCGACGGCAAATTGTTACGAGACTAGCCCTACAAGGTATGCGGAGAAATCACAGCATCGACGTATGATAAAATGTTCGGCTAGGCGCTGTTAACAGGCTTCGTGGTGATGAGGCAGAAGACTATTCTCACGTGCTGCAACTGGCGCAAGATATCCGCTTCTTGGAGCTTTCGCCGTCGTATCTCGTCGACATCAAGACCACGAATCTTATCCAAATTGACTAATTTGCAAACCAATTGCCTCTTTGTTGTGGTTTCATGTGCCAGGTACACTCGAGCCTCAGCGCCGTGGCCAATGCATCGCTTGGTCAGAACGTACTTGTCAGCGAAAAGCTTCAAACTGTTAGCCAAGACAGTGAGCAATTATTAAGCGATGCTATACCTTAGCTTCAGAGGCTTGGAGATTCGTTAGCCCATGCTCTAGAGGGACCTCTGTCTGACGAAGGAAGAATCGCCAATATGGCCGTATCTCAACCACGTCACCATCCTGCAAAAGATAGCCGGAAGATACCGATGGGCCAATGCCAATCAGTTTTCCGTTGACATATGTTCCATTGAGAGATTTTCTATCTCGCACGAAGACATGGTTGACGGTTGGTTCATACACAACAACATAAATTTCACAGTGATTGCGAGAAACGGCATCGCAGTCCGCATCGGTAGAGAATGTACTGGGTACATTTGTGAGTAACAGCAGTCAGAGTTTCAAGATGAAGGTCCTCACTTGGTGCGAGGATCTCGCCCAATCTTGAAGATCGTGCGCTCCCATAGGGAATATACTGGGAGTTACGGCGTTAATACGGCAGGCTGAGAGGCGTTGTCTCCAGATGCACACGGTACCTTGAGGCACTAGATTACCGCGCTTGTCTTCTGCATAAATCTGTGCAACAGGGGCTGAATCAAGCGATTTGGAGTCGTTGCGATTCAATGGATCCATAATAGTGATTCCCGGTGCGGTTCGTGTAAGTGGATGTAGGGTGAGAGGCTAGCCGTGAGTGAATATGGATCAGGGCTCATACTGGCACAATTTACACACAACGCAATGGAAGAGTGAAGGAATCACACCGAAGTTCTAAATAACAAAGCAATAAAATGACGCCTTCAGAGTGGTACATCGTGAGTCCTGCTAGGGAAGTTGCAATCTGTAATTATGCAAAGGCCAGTGAAGGAAGGTGCCCTGGAGTGCCAATTGCCGAGTGGAAGCACATCGGGTGTGTGAACAGTGCGTATAGTGTATAGCTTTTCCCTGCACAGTATTCTGGTGGAGACTCTGTGCCTTACCTTGCTAGGGATCTAAGCTCTGAGCCGCACTAAAACCCAGCTGTTGGAGCTTTGCGACAAGTGACGTCGAAACTGCGTGCACGTGACCGGTCCGGGGTTTGTGCCCTACCGTAGCTGGTCATAGTTATCACTTTGATTTCTCCCCGCCTGTTAGAAGTTGTTCCTCATCCCAACACGATTCTCATCCACGAACAAGTAAGTACCACATCCCGGCTTCGCACACAGGTCCGCGTCATCTCAAGAGCAAGCGCATTGAGCTTCTCAATGTCATTGCCATTGACATGATGGTGCGACGGCACATCGGCCACCCAGGAGCATCGTATACTAACCCGCAACAGCTTTCTCGTTCAAGATGAGAGCCAAATGGAGAAAGAAGCGGGTTCGCCGCCTTAAGCGTAAGAGAAGAAAGATGCGCGCTCGCTCGTAAGTTACCTGCGTCTCACAAGCGATGCCGCTCATAACTTAACACACATTGTAGCAAATAAGCGCCTCGCACTCTTGCCTGACCCGACCATCTCTCGACTGGCGGCATTGAGCATGCTGTAGCATGATTCAAGAAACAATTCGAACGACATTGCGGCAACCACAAGCGTCACTTGGAGCTAGGGTGTCATGTGGTGGGAGCTCTGTTTAAGCTCCAGGAATTACGTCAGTGGTGGCGGATACCACACATGTAACCCGTGATGGCACCTAGGGGCGTGATGAAAGATGCACTGGACAATTGAACGGATTGGGCAAAGTCTGGCGTTGGATCGCATCCGAGAAAAGCAAACTGCCATGATGGATACGCGCTTAGGAATTATGACTCGGCACGTTACTGGACAATGAAAACAACAGATTTGCTTCACCACCATCTCGTGCCTCTGTGACCATGTTGCAACTCTTGACAAGAAGTCGCACAATTGAACGACTTTTATTTTGCCTACCTGTGCAGTGAGGAAACCCTGTTCGAGGAGAAGTGAATTGAATCGTGCGAAGCACATTGAATGTAGATTGTAATTGGTGTCTGTTTGCTGCCGTGGTCGACCTAGCCGGGCTCTTTACGTAGTACAACAAATGTTGGATGAGCCATGCAACTTTGTAAGCCCTTTTCTGTACGGTGCCCCATGTTTTCCCTGTGACTGACGGGTGTGCGAGTTCACAACTGACCCGGTGGTGGGGCCTGTTTCACCGCCTCGGCTAAATTGCGGAATCCGTCTCTTTCTGCCGCCCCGAAGCCAAAAATTTTTGGGAGCGGCGAGCGGTGCTACATCCCACCTTGCAACCCGTCGATCTCGAATATCGGAGACGGAGGATTCTTCAGCAACCTTCAGGATGGCAGATCTCAGCAACAAGAAGCGCAAGAGAGATGGAGAGGGGGCTGCGAAGCCCAAGAAAAAGGTTGCCGTCGATGTGCCGTCGAAAGCTACCGTCTCATCAGTATTGCGACCGAAGTCCTTGGCTCCAGTCATTGGTATTTCTGCCACAAACCACTGACAATCAATTGTGCGCTGACAACTCAAAGCTACGTCGGCCGGTGTCCAAGTACCCTCAAACCTCCCTTTCCAATCATACTCACGCAAGGACGATGCGAAATCCAAGGCGAAGCATGCGGCCAACAAGGAGCTTCTCCTTCATTCATCAGCACATCGCAGTCTGGACTTTACGGCCAAAGAAGAAGGACCCCGAGGCTCGAAACCGCTGTTGAATCACTTTGTGGGCATTTACGATCCCGCGTCTGGGAAGCTGCAGGTCGTGGAAGCAAAGAAGATGGTTGTTCGTGGGTCTGTGAGGACGAAGCAGGCCTCTGCGGAAGCCATGGGCGAACGCAATCTCAAGCAGGTATGCATCTACTCGAAACTGTCGACCAAATTTTTCGACGCTGACACACAACAGAGTATGATGGACCTCAAGACCGACCTCGGCCAGACATTCGGTACCAAGAAGGCGAAGAAGGCTATTCGTGAAAATGTCCTCAATGCTATTGCGCCGCAGAAACAACCCAGCGATGGTTCTGCAATTAAAATCGACGACGCCTCCAAGGCGATGCTAAAGACGGTGGGCGAGATCACGTCGACAATGGCGAGCAGGGAAGAGCTCCAGGCTGTGGTGGACGAGGCTAAGCCCGTACCAAAAGCGAACCTCGAGGCAGAAGACATTCAAGATGTCTACGATCCAAAGGCGATAATAGGCTCTGAAATTTTGAACCTTGTGCCCATCCGCGAGTGGCAAGAAAAGGCACGTCACAACGAAAGCATCCAGGTGCCGTCACAATATGTGGCTGCGCGTGTCGCCCAGATCGCCGCAAGCGACACCGCTGTGACACGGCTGCGCGTCTTACGTTACTTGCTGTTCGTTATGATCTTCTACCTCAGCACGAAACCAGGTCGTCAAAAGGGCACGAGGCAGGTACTTCCCCGCGAGAAGCTACGAGAGACCTTGGCTCCAGCACCAGAGGCTGTGATTGAGAACATCCGCCGAAAGTTCTCGGACGGTGGGCAGATGAGGAAGTTTCACATTGATTTGCTCATGACGCATTGCTGCGTGTTCGCATCGATTGTCGACAACTTCGAAGTCGACACACAGAATTTGAGGGACGATCTGAGGATCGAACAGAAGGCGATGAACCAATACTTCCACGAGATTGGAGGAAGAGTGAGGCCAGTCACGAACAAGGCTGAGGGCCGCACAACGCATGTCGCTAGACTTGCTCTGCCACTCGACTTTCCCAAACAGAGGCACATCAACCCCAAGCGGAGATAGTGGAACCGCTTGGATAAGGCGGTTAGGTGGAGGTTAGCGGAAGGTGAATGAGAGGCCCGGCTCATGTCACCAAATTGTTTCCACGGGGCCCTGCGATGGCCGCAATGGAAGGCTCGTCCTCGGAAGGTGCCCGGCCGAACACATGAACACAGCGAATAGGCAGGCAATGGTTGGCTCTGTGGAATGCAGGGACTGCATTGTGCAAAATGACCTGCCGTTCAGTCACAATGTAAATAATCTAAGATGAGCGACCTCGGTGCAAATTTACGGCGCAGTGGTCGACTGTCTACGTAGTATCGAATGAGACATTGATCGTTAAGACATGCAGACAGGGACCACGAACCAGCTGCCCGCAAAGGGGCAGCCAATCACAGCAGCGAGGAATTGGCGCTTGGCTGTCATTTGCCGACTATGCTCAACTCCACTGGGCCGTGCCGAGGCATCGGGATCCCGAGACTGTGGGGTAATGCCGTAGACCTGACCCCAGAATTGCAGCGCGGGACCCCAACCTCACCTCTATCCGTCAGCTTGCTATTTTCCGCGTCTTCCGTTGCTTGGAACTTGCCTTTTATCTTAAAAAAAAAAAAGCCGTGCCAAATAAAAGATTGGTTATACTTTTGCAAATTGCCATAACACTTTCTCTCTTCAATTGTAAACCACGCCTGCAACACCTCTCAAGGATCGACCAACCAACCAACCAACCACGTCCATTAAAGCCCCCTTCCCTCAAAACACATCTCACAATGGCGGCCCCTGGAAGCGAGTCCGTCATCAGCCTCGAGTACCGCGGCCGCGTTGCCGTTCTCACCATTGACAACCAGAGCAAGCTCAATGCGTTGGGGCAGATGCAGTACTATGACCTGTCGCAGAAGCTGCGTGAGATTGCCACCCATGATGAGGTCTTCATCACTGTGATACTGGCCAAGGGCCGGTACTTTTCTGCGTACGTGTGCTCCAGCCTCTACCTATGACCAATACATGTCCAGTAAGAACTAACCATGGATACGCTGCACAGAGGAGCCGACGTCTCCATCAGCCGGAGCACGCCCTCTTCCGACACCAACATCCACCAGCACTGGCTGCAGAGCTTCTTGGCCTACAACCTCAACAACGCTCACGCCTTTTCCACTCACCCCAAGATCCTCGTCGTCGGCCTCAACGGGCCCGTCATTGGCCTTTCCGCCGCCCTCATCTCTTTCGCCGACTTCATCTACTGCGTCCCGGACACGTTCCTGCTGACGCCCTTCTCGTCGCTCGGCCTGGTCGCCGAGGGCGGTGCGTCGCGTGCCCTCGTCGCGCGCCTGGGCCCCGCCAAGGCCAACGAGGCCCTGATCATGAGCAAGCGTATCCCGTCCGCGGACCTGAAGCAGGCGGGCTTCGTGAACGAGATCTTCGACGTGGGCAAGGGCGAAGATGCAAAGTTCAGAGAGCTGGTGCTGCGGGAGGTGGACGAGCGCCTGGGCGAGCACCTCAACGGCGAGAGCTTGGTGGGCATCAAGAAGCTGATCCGGAGACCTGAGCTGGATATTGTGGATGTTCAAAATGTGAGGGAGGTTTTTGCTGGGCTGGAACGCTTTGTCAAGGGCGTGCCGCAGGAGGAGTTTCGCAAGATTGCGAGTGGCGAGAAGAGGCACAAGTTGTAAATGAAGTTACGCCAATATGGACATTTAGCGACGCAGCAGGCTTTCAGGAATGTTTTGCATAGAGTAAGATTAAAGGCTACGTAACTCTAGATCTAGTCTATCATCTTCTATTCTCCCTGTTGCTTCAGGCCAAGAGCCCGAACAGTAGGCTTGTTCGTTGCCAGAAATCCGAGGAGGATTTGACAATGCGCTGCCGCGAGTTACTTTCTAGCCCAGACTGTCCTTGCAAGGTATCTGCGAGGCTATCTAGTTGCGAGCTGGCTGCGCTCTTTGTAGAACCTAGACTGCACTGTAGCATGGATACGTCGAATAGCCATTGAACATGCAGGTCCTGGCTTTGTTCTGCCGTGATGCTACCGTCATTCGCCTGCTGTTCCAGCGGCTGCTTCTCGGCGTCCGTATCCTCTGAGGCTTCCGCAACAACATCATCGTCATCTTCATCATTTTCTTCTTCTTTTTCGGCTTTCACGGGAACGTCGTCCCCACCTTCTTCTTTGCTTTCATGTGTTTCACTGGCAACCTTGATGCTCGACATGGCTTCCTGCCATGCCACGGCAAGTCGCTCGGAGATATACTTCTTCAAAGTTGCAATGGCGGCGGGACTCCAAAGGTCAAGACCCGCATCTGCCATAGAGAGTGATAAGCTGCGCAAGAATTGAAACACTACGGGTGAAGGCTGACCCGGCAAGGGCGTTTCACCCTCCCATAATGGTCGTCCTGCCACAATCTTTTCCGACAGAACTTTCGCTGCGAACTGTTCAAGGGCGTCCGAGGAAACGTGAAGTGCAACCTTTTCATGAAGTTCGGGAACGATCTGCAGCCCAAAGTTCTTGACGGTTGCAAGCGCCGGCAACTGACCTCGAATATCTCTCAGAGACCGCAAGAGATACATGGCAATGGCGCTACCGTTAGAAGTATCCGATTGAGCTCGCCATAATGTCCGAATTTGCTCGTCGAGCTCCTCGAAGGACTTAGCGAGAGCGGTGTCCAGCTTCCGCTGCAGCATGCTCGGGTCGTCTTTGCTCAACAACTGCTGCCGCGCCTCGATCGTGTCTTCATCCTCAATTTCCTCGTAGTCGTTGTCCCAACGTTGTTTCTTCAAAGACTCCACTACGTCCTTCACGTCGTCAATTACATGATACCAGGATGTGTAACAATTCAGTGCTTTGGACACTGCATCGTTGTGCCCATACAACCTGGCCACCACTTCTTGGACGAAGGGCGCCGCACCATTTGCGAGGGCCGTGTCATATCCATCCTCGTTCCACAAGCCGACGTGCTTGTCTGTCGTGCCTGCATGCCACCCTTCAAGCGTGGCACTGATCTCTGACCCAACCAGCCTAAGTTTGCTGACTTTGGCGTCAAGGACGGCAAGCATCCGACTGTTGATGGCCTCGCGCAAGTCATCCTGCATCTCTTCTGGGTCAAACCCTTTAGCCCTTCCGCCGTCTCTAATCCACAGGCGTAGCACACTTGTACGTAGTTCCATGATGGACTTGAAATCAGCCATGTGCTGCAGTGTCTTTCTGAGACCGTCGAGCAGCACCGCGCCTCCTTTCTCCGCCCAACTCATCAACATCTCCCTGGCCAGCTTCCCGTCTAGATCATCATGGCGGATAAAGGGCGTAAAATGTTGGATATCGTCGCTACACCAACGTCCATAAATGTCCAGTCGAAGACCTTCCAATCCCTTGATAGTAGTATCGGCGAGAAGTGGCCGACGCTTGAGGTCGTTAAGCGACTGTGACAGTTTCTGAGGCACCAGTGCTTGTACGTCGAGTATGGTCTTTGTGTAGAGCTTCAAGCCTAGTATGACGTCCTCAGTTGTCCGCTCACGCTCGCTGTCCTCGATATCAAAGGCGAACGCCATTGCCTTGCCCCTGACCAGCAGAAAGTGGCGCAAAACATCTTTTGCTCCAGAATTTGTCGCAAGACTATAAGCGCATAGCGCTCGAAGCACTTCACTTCTTTCCGTCTCCTCGTCTGCCTTCTCCAGAACTTTGTCCACACCTCTCAGTAATCGCCGCCGAAGGGTGCTGATCGTCTTTTTGGCAGACTCGGGAGCTTGCCGTGCGCCTTCGTTGCTATTTTTGTCCCCCAAGCTGTTAACCAACAGTCGGCTGAGGACATACACCTTCGTTGCCAATATCAATCGGTCCCCCCTATTGATTGTTGATTCGAGCCCTCCACCGCCCTTGAGGATCCTATCAAACACCAGGCCACAGCCATCCAAAAGTCGTAGCCTTGCTGCTTCGGTCGCACGCGCGTCGCTTGCACTATGGACAAATTTCTCGAGGCCCGCGGCTTTCACGCCTACAACAGCTCTTCCACACCTCCCACCCATCCGACCAAGCAGCTCTTGCACCTCGTCATTGTCGCTGCGCATCCGGACTATCGTATCGGCAGTCCCCAGCAAGTCGCGGTACGAACTGCCTACCTGGGTGCGCAGCCGGCTCGCCTTCTCTTCGATCTGTACATGAAGCGATTTGTGGATGGCTCGTATTTGCGGAAGAGTGTGGCTGCCGGAGAACACCTCAGCTGACGAAGCTATTGTCGACAGGTTTGGCGTAGCCATTGTGTTCGTTACGGATCGATGGGCTTAGCGATGCCGTGGCGAAAGTGTCTCAGCACCGAGCATCAGCGTCTAGAGTTCTGGGCGGCCGTGTTGTTGACGCTGCGCTCTTCAAAATGCAGTCGCTGCCTGCATAGTGTGTTGCCAGTTGTTACGATACATCCTACCGTACGTGGGTTCAGGTTCCCTTCACCATGCCGCCGCTGCTTACCCTATACCCCACCAACAAGCCCATCAGCGGCATCGACATTCAACATCTGTTGTCTCGAGTATGATGACATAATGGAAATAACCATATACAACAATTATGAGAATACTTGCGGTGGCAGGTTTCAAAGTATCGAGTATTGTATTAAGTACAGCTCTGTCCGGCTCTACAGCTTGGTGCTCTTGATGACGCTCACGTTGATACCAGACAGCTCACCCTGGTAACCTCCCTTGGGCTCTCCTCCCTTCCAGACTGGTTTCATGCTGCGCAGCTTCTTCTGCTTGGCTTCGTATTGCTTCCTCTTCTTCACTCTTGGGTTCCTGACGTCCTTACTCCTCTTTGGCGCCAATCCCTTGTTCTTCTCAATGGCGTAGGTAATCTTTCTCTTGCCATCCTCCCCGAGCTCCTCGGTCTCCACCACTCTGTCCGCCTTGCTGGCAGCTGCATAGGCAGCATAACGGGCAGCCTTGTCATCCTTCTTGCTCTTTGACTTTTGAGCTACCATATCGTAGTACTCATCCTCATCATCACGAAGAGCATTGGCCGCTGTGGTGTCGTCCGCATCACTATCATCGCCAAGGGCTGCTCCATGTTTTGAGTCCTTTTTGCCCCGTCGCTCTGCCTCAGCCATCAATCGGGCCTGGCGATCTCGAAGGCGCTCACGGTGTGGGATGTCCATGTCGCCTCCAGCATCGCGTCCAGCGTCGGCTCGGCGGTTGGATTTCTGGACAATCTGCGAGGTGTAGAACTTCAAGCTCTTCTTGCGTGCTGCTTTGTCTGCCGCGGTTCTAGCATCGAGAACGGCCTCCTCACCGAAATCGGAATTGTCCTCGTCGTCTCGGGCGGCGAGCTTGCTCTGTTTTCCTGATTTCTTGGTACTGCGTGACAGAGGCAAGTCGTACAAATCGGCAACCGAAGCCTCTGCAGCCTTTGCCTTTGCGAGCAGCTTGGCTTTCTTGTCGGCAGACACCTTGTCATTCTTTGAGCTTCGTTTCTTGGCTGGTTTGGCAAGAGTTTGAGCGATGGTATCGTCCGGTAGTGAATCAATATCGCTAACATGCGGAGATTCGTCTTGTAAAGAGCCGAGCGATCGCATCTGCTTGACCCTTTGCCAGGCGTCGCGACAGCTCATCAGAGTCTCCATCACCTCGTGCTCGCGTAATTCTGAAGGATCAATCGTCTTCCGTGTCTGGATATCGTCCCTGGCTGGGGATGTAAGGATCGCCAGATAGCTAGCCAGAGCAGCGACATAACAACCAAGAATTCGATATTGTAGCGTTTCCAAAGGCGTGCCGGAGGGACCGCTCGTGGTGGTTTTGAGTTGCTGTAAGGCTGGTTGAAGCTCCTGGAGCTCACTTACGAGATGTTCAAACTCAGGGTAACGTGCCTGTAGGAGTTCATAACGCTCCTCAGGGCTCATGTCTTCCGAGATTTCCACATCTTTGAGGACCTCCACAACGGCATCCTGTTCGTCTTCTCCCTCTGGCTCAGCGGCCAGCCACTCATCTCCGTCAAAGACGAAGTCTTCCTCTGCCATCTTTGAGAGTTTCTTCTTTTGTAAGCGCTTTGCCTCGACTTCTTCCTCAAGTGCATCGGCCTCAGTCTCGATCTTGTCGGCGTCATAGTACTCTTTTCTTGAAGATCCCCACCAGGCAGGATCCCCTTCCTCTTCATCGCCATCGGCATCTTCCGAGACCTTGCCCTTCGCATTGGGCTTTTGAGACTTTCTGGATTGTTGCTCTACCTCTTCCTCGCCCTCTGGATCGTCAAAATCGTCTTCGTCGGATTCGTCATCGTAGCCGAGGACCTCCTCGTCCGACATTTCGATATCATCATCTCGTCTTCGTCGTTTGGAGCGTGGCTCATCCTCCAACATGATTTTGTCCTTATTGATGAAATACTCATCTTCAGAGTCGGCGACGTCCTCATACGTTGTAATAGGGCCGAGGCGAGCGTCTGCAGGGTTCAGTTCTTTGGGACCGCTGGAGCGCGAATCGCGGCCGGCAGCCTTTCTTTTCTTTGCCATGGCTGATTTTGTGTCAATTGGGCCTTCAACAGATTATTCTCGTGCCAAAAAGTCACGACGGCTTTCTGGTGTAATATCCCACAATACTTGCGGGAGGGACACAGATTCCTACTCTCTGTAAGATCTTTTCCCGCGGGCGGGCATCTAGAAAATTTCCTGGCTGATAAGATAAGGACTCGGCCACCGGAGGCGATTAGCCGACCAGGAAGAAACCTAGCCAGATAGGTACTTGGGTACTTACCTTAGTGGGGGTTTCTGGGTATTTTTAGGCAGGCGGTGTAGAGGTTTACTACATGGTGCCAACCAAATCGCTACCAAGCGATACTGCACTGTACTGTAGGATGGATGAATGCAGTAAGTATTGAATTTTTATCGAAACCGATGATAAGCAACAAGCAACATATTCTAGTTTTAAAGCTTGTCTATAGTGTCTCAAGTAGAAACGCTGCAGGTATTATGGCTAGTAATACTCATGAGAGTCAAATAACACGACCTCTGTTTTTGCTCACCAGCTGCCAAGGCAGAGTGTGTACTGAGGGCTTGGAGTTCAGGGTGCAATTATAGAGGTACAGTAGAGTAAGTATACTGAAATGCACCACCCATGCATGATTCTAAGATCAAGATTGAGATTTGCACCTGTAATTGTGCTTTTGAGTTCTCTCAAAATCCATCCTCTCTTTTCCTGTCCTTTACCGACAATTTTCTCCTTCATGACTGCTATTACGACTAGGTTGCTTGTCCCCAGGTCTCCGACATCAAGGTTACACGACGAGGTGATCAAGGGGGGGCAACTTTGGCTGGGAAGGGTGACATCAAGAGGCTTAGGACTACTGCCCCTCTGCATGGCTACCCTTCTGAATAAGGGTGCCTTAGCTCACGGGTTGGACAACCCATGGCGCAATTACGCACCAAGCCTGAAGAGGCATGGCTTCATTATGCACAGGGCGGCATCACTAAGTCAGAACGATCCATATGAAGTCATTGCTACCAGCTATCTCAGCCAACATTCGTATCACGAGGATGGGTAAGCCTGCGCTATCTACAACAGCATTCAAGGTTTGGAATGGCATGGCGATTCGAATCGAGGCAGTTGGTCGGAACTTCAGAGGTGTGACGCCATGACTCCGGGATGGCGATCCCTCCTGACCCTTGGCTTTAGTGTCTGGTAGCTTTAAACTTCAGTGGCAGGAGGAAAATAGAAACGAGTCAAAACAGTGGCTTCGTCAGGGTCTCAACGGGGAGGCGCATGCAGCGGGAAATGAACTGACCAATGACGTGTGGGCATTGTGCCCCGAATTCAATGAAATGCCAATACCGTCCCCAACCCTCCACATGGCACTTCTGCGGTACCTATACCTTGGATCGCTGGGCTTAAGTTACCGTGCCCTGAGACATGATAAGGTGAGGTAGCCCACTTCCAGACAGTCCCGTTGATGGCGACAAACGCGCCTATGCAAAATTGCCTGCACTCATGGAAGAGAGTACGCAGTCAATAACGAGCAAGTCATCTGCGTATCTGGTGTAGCTTGGCAGGGCGTGCCTTTCTTTTTTAGCGGCTTGTTTCAAGGCTGAGCAAAAGCACACGAGGACAGAGGCGTGTGTACTCACTGCTCCACGTGAACCGTTCATCCAGGTGCCTCTACCACCCCCCCTCGGTAGCTCCATCCTCCCCTTGTACCTTCAGCCAGCATCATCCTACCCCGATTGCGACACCATCCAAGGTGGTAGCAACTGACTGATACGCGTCTTTCATCCCACCCGGGGCTTGAGGGCTGTTACTTAATTCTCTTTCTCTTGTTCTAGGCCCAACTGCTTCTTCTACTTCCAAGCCCACCTCTGTCTCGGGGTCTGTCTGGCTTGAGCACTACTTCAAACCAGCAGCGGCCGGTGGGTTTGAGTTCACGATTTGTGTTTCCGCAGCTTTCGGAATGCCTTGAGCCCTAACGTCCTTCCCCTTGCTGCCCTTCCTGCGTACTGAGTCGGCCTCCTGACTTCCACTACGGACTTGCCTCTTAACAAACCTCGCCATGGCCGACCGAGACGGAGACAGTTCGATCCCGACCTCGCAGCCACCCTCGCCGATTGCTTCCCGCCGACCATACGCGCCCAACCGCCACCTCGCGGCCGGTGACAACGATGAACAGACGCCGCTCTTACGGACGTCGAGGTCGCGTATCCGTGTGCATGGAGCTCTATCGCCCCACGTAGCACGTCTTTCGCGGAATAACAGTTCTATGGGTGAGTGCGGCGGTGTATTCGTTCCTCGAATTGGCTTCTGACATTGACTGACTTTTACAACGGCAGGACAAAACCCTCATCATAGTCGAAATCCATCATGGGGCCAACGACTGATTCATGCACTCTCGGAACGCCAGGAGTCGATGGCTGAGTCGAAAGGTTCTCTCTTCCCTGACGAGCGAGTATGGTACGATCAGTTCACAAGCACCGATTGGGTACACGATACTATTGCCGACTCCCACAGAGTAAAGGCTCTGAGGAGCAGAAAAGATTTTTGGGGTCGTATGCGTGTAGTGTTCGACGGCGCTCAGGGTTGGATACTCAGCGCACTCGTAGGAGTTGCTGTTGCTTTGATCGCCTATATCGTTAACGTTTCCGAATCCACCGTCTTTGACTGGAAGGACGGTTACTGTTCGAGAGCGTGGTACTTGGATGAGAAGGTAATTATCACTCCATAATTCTTCGGACTATGCCGTGATAGATCATGCTAACCCCACATGCAGAGATGCTGCCCAAAAGGCCCATGCGACGATTGGGAGTCTTGGTCGGCTGCCTTCAGTAACCATCCCTTTGGAGAGGCTGCAACAGAGTTCAGCGTCTACCTGATTTGTGTGCTCTTATTCTCTTTCGTCTCGTGCTATATCACGCTCTCGACCAAAACAGTCGTTCCATCTGCGTACCGGATGAGGACCTTTGATGAGAACCTTGGAGCTGAGGGCCTTCCACGACCTGTTGACGATAGCACTGCCGATGATAGTGCTAGCCCAAGGCAGCAGTCTGAAGCCGAAGTAGAGACTGCCCCCATGATATACTATTCGGCTGCGGGCAGTGGTGTCGCCGAGGTCCGCGTCATCCTTAGCGGCTTCGTGTTGCACGGTTTTCTGGGTTTGAAAACATTACTTATCAAGATGGTGGGCTTGATGTTGAGCGTCGCCTCAGGACTGAGTTTGGGAAAAGAGGGACCATACGTGCATATCGCTACCTGCGTGGGCAACATTGCTTGTCGTCTCTTTTCAAAATATGATAACAATGATGCCAAAAGACGAGAGGTTCTTTCGGCTGCTGCCGCAGCGGGTGTGGCTGTGGCCTTTGGCGCCCCTCTTGGCGGCGTGCTGTTCGGTCTCGAGGAGGTTTCGTACTTCTTCCCAGCCAAAACCTTGTTCAGGACCTTCTTTTGCTGCATTGTCGCGGCATTGTCCCTCAAGTTCCTCAACCCATATGGCACGCAGAAGATCGTTATGTTCCAAGTTCGGTATCTAATCGACTGGGAGTTCTTTGAGCTTGGCGGCTTCATCTTCGTTGGCATTCTCGGTGGTGCCATGGGCGCCCTCTTCATTAAGGCATCCAAGCATTGGGCGCAGACTTTCCGGCGCATAAGAGTCATCAAAGCATATCCGCTGCTTGAGGTCTTTCTGGTTGCACTTACAACCGGATTGCTGAGCTATTGGAACCCGTTGACAAAGCTCTCAGTCGCCAAGCTGCTCTTGAACATTGCCTCACCCTGCAACGCCAACACTCCAAGAGCCAACGACTTGGGACTTTGTCCTAAATCCGTCGACGACATCCCTCCAATTCTTGCTACACTAGTGGTAGCGCTTTTGATCAAAGGCTTCTTAACAACAATCACTTTTGGAATTGTAAGCTGTGCTGTAACGTCCTACTTAGACGCTACCCTACTGATATACCAAACAGAAAGTTCCAGCTGGTATTTATGTACCGTCCATGGTTGTTGGCGGGCTTTTAGGTCGAATCATAGGACACTTGATGCAGTGGTTGGTTCTGTCAACTCCGACATGGGGAATATGGGGTACTTGCGCAACCTCCGCAGACGGGACTTGCATTCAACCTGGCGTTTACGGTCTGATTGCGGCTGGTGCCACCATGTGCGGAGTGACGAGGCTATCGGTTACTTTGGCTGTCATTTTGTTTGAGCTCACTGGCAGTCTCGACTACGTCTTGCCATTCTCGCTATCGATTTTGGTAGCCAAATGGACTGCCGATGCCCTGGAGCCGAACAGTATTTATGTAAGTCGACTAGTTGAACTGCCACTGCTGGCTATGTCATGGACTAACGGAATTTTCTCAGGATCTTTTGACGAACATGAACTCTTATCCGTTCCTAGATAACAAACACAAACCTGTCTTTACTGGAGAGTTGGCAGACATTGTTCCCCGCATGCGCCGGGAGAGAATCATTGACTTGACCAACTCTCCAGTGGTTGCAGCCTCGAGCCTGCGTGTTAAGCTTGAGTTGCTGCATCGCGCTGGCGAGCTTGATGGCGGGTTGCCTATCGTTAGGCACGATGTCTTGGTTGGCTTGATTCCCGCACCGGACTTACAGTTTGCGTTGGATCAACTAGAAGACGAGAGTACAGCTCTCTGCCTCATGGCTCGTGTCGTTAGTATCGATGAGGATGATGCCAATGCTGAACCTGATCCTACGGACTTCACGCCTTACATAGATCCTGTAAGTTCACTTCATCGTCATTTTGGATGGATCGTCACTCACCCTTGATAGGCCCCCGTGACACTTGATATTCGATCACCATTGGATCTCGTTTATGAGTGTTTTGTTAAGCTGGGCCTCCGCTATATCTGTGTCTCTAAAGACGGAAAATATGCGGGCATGGTAAGTGGCTTAGGAGCACCTGCAAGATCCCACTGAGCTAACATTGTCACAGACTCACAAGAAGACATTCGTCCGATACGTGCGAGATCTAGAGTCCGAGGAATGGTCCATCTGAGCTGATCATTTTGGATTGCGCTGTGGATCTTGACCTTGTACTTTGTTGGCGTATGAAATAGCGATCGGCCGCCATCTCAGCCCCAAGGGAGGGTGCTGCCTTAGTATGGCGGTAGCCGAGCAGTCCCATTTGCATATCTATGGCGTCTTGGCGTTCTTGATGTCGAAGCATATCTCCTCATGGCTTTTGGACTTTCTCGTCTTCTTTTTCACAGTATTGTACTCCCGGTTTTCTGCATGGCGGATGATACGTCATCATTGTTCCTCGTCCCGTTTATCTGTTTCGACTTGTTAGGCATTTACGTGGTACTGAGAGCGGAGCATTGCTAGATATGGCATAGTAATGGCGCGGATCGTTTAGCATTCGAGAAGCAATGGGTTTTGCGGGGAGGTAGATAGCGCACAAGCTCCCCTTATTAGTTGCGACCAAATCAAAGATTGCGCTCCCATAACGGCAGGGGCCCTCATATCAAAGGATTTTTGTAGCATGTTATGCCGTTCTTGTATTGTTTGCAATAGAACAGATCCGCCAGGTGCTGGGAGCGCCCGTTTCTGAGGTCGCATAGTCTGGCCTTTTGTTCAAGGGTTGGGCCCAGGCCATGTATGGTCCTGTATGCAAAGTCGAAATGGAAGCCGGCGGTGTGTGTTTGGCCCTCGCTTACTGAGGAATAGTGTCTATGTAGGCGACTGATCGTATTCGGCACTTTGAGACATAGTTGGATCATGGGGTGAAGGTTTCAACTTGGGCGATGACAGGTACTGACAAAAGTGTCGAATGATAGTGATGCTTCGATGTTGTAGGATCGTCCACGGGAATGTCTAGCTCAGTATTTCAGTCATTGCCAGCTCTCGAAACGGTTACTCGAACTATTTAGATAATTTCATCACTGTATCATGGATTGAGACATAGGCAAAGGAGAAGCAGGCTAATTGGGAAAGGAAAGTTGTGTGCAAAAACGACGCATCTATGTCCGTGGGCTCAAGACTTCCTCCCGCATGGGCCGGTGGTGATGGAGTCCCGTTGTCTTGTATCGTCATGTTTGTCATGATCGAGGCTGGGGGTCGACGAGAATGGGAAGACGGCGCCAAGCTAGAGGATACCATACGTAACAGTGTTGGGGCGCTGGCCAATAGGACTGTAACGTACCTACGTAGTAGACACAGGCCGCCGGTTGGATCGTCTCAGCAGATCCCTGTGACAGCCTGGGGCCACCTACCGAAGCTCCCCTACCTACCTAGGTAGCTACCTGGTGTAACTTGTAAACCATGTCCCGTGTGCTTGCCTGCCATGCTTTGGTGGACGGCGGGGGAGAGCCCCACTGATAAGCCGCTGCAACCCGCACTGATAAAAGGTTGAATGGAGCTGCCCCTCCACACGAGGTACCTTCCCCTACTTTGGGAAGGGAGAACGGCTCGGGCTTGAGCTACCAGGCCAGGGAGGGTAGACGAGCTTGTTCCCGACCTACCAACTTACCAAGCTTGCTCCAAGTTTCAAGCTTTTCCAATGGTGCCGTTCTGCCACCGCTGACGAGTCAATTCATTCTTGGCTTGTTGGCGACCTTGTATACCTTTCCTCATCTCTCAATTGCTCTGAGCACACAGGGCCGAGCTTCGGAAGCGACTTACATAGTCTAACTTGCCTCCCATCCACGGACATCAACCGAAACCACCGTCATGCGACCACTTCCTGCTGGCATGGCTCACCGTCGCATGGCCGCCTCCATCGCAGGAGGAGCCATTCGACCTCGAGCTGTTCTCCCGGCCCTGCGTTTCTACACCACTACTCCCCAGCTCAATGCTGCTGCATCCGCCGCCCAGCTGGCCAAGGCCTTCCTCCAGGGAGAGCCTGCCGGTCCCACGGTGAAGACGCAGATCCCGGGGCCCTCTAGTGTCGAACACATCAACAAGTTGGACAAAGTTTTCGACACCAGGAGTCTCAACATGCTTGCGGACTACACTAAGAGCTATGGAAACTACATCAGTGACCCTGATGGGAACACCCTTCTTGACGTGTCAGTGTGCCTTGGCTTCGCTGTCGACTCACTCCACCAGTAACAGCTAACGCTTTTCGCAGCTATGCGCAAATTGCGTCAATCCCCGTCGGCTATAACAATCCCACTCTCATCAAAGCCGCCTGCACCCCCGAGATGATCAACGCCATCGTCAATCGCCCTGCTCTGGGCAACTTTCCAGGCCACGATTGGGCGGACATCCTCAAGGCCGGCATCCTAAAGGTTGCACCCAAGGGCCTCGACCACGTCTTCACCGCCATGGCAGGCTCTGACGCGAACGAGATTGCGTACAAGGCTGCCTTCATGTACCGTCGACAGGTGGAACGTGGCGGCCCCCAGGTTGAGTTCACCGAGGAAGAAATGAACTCGGTCATGAACAACCAATCGCCCGGCTCGTCTCAGCTGTCCATCTTGTCCTTCAAGACTGGCTTCCACGGACGGCTCTTCGGCTCCCTGTCGACCACGCGATCAAAGCCCATCCACAAACTCGATATTCCGGCCTTCGACTGGCCCCAAGCCACCTTTCCTTTGCTCAAGTATCCTCTGGAGGAGAACGCCGCGGAGAATGCCAAGATCGAACAGGCGAGCCTGGATGAGGTCGAGCATCTCATCAAGACGTGGCACATCCCGCCGGCCGCTGTCATGGTCGAGCCCATCCAGAGCGAGGGCGGCGACAACCACGCAAGCCCCGACTTCTTCCGCAAGCTGAGAGCCCTGACCAGGAAGCACAACATTCTGCTCATTGTCGATGAGGTCCAGACCGGTGTGGGCGCTACCGGCAAGTTCTGGGCTCACGATCACTGGAATCTGCAGGATCCACCGGACATGGTGACTTTCTCCAAGAAGGCGCAGACAGCTGGTTACTATTATGGCGACCTGGCGCTCCGACCGAACAAACCATACCGTCAGTTCAACACATGGATGGGCGACCCATCCAAGGCAATCCTCTTCAGAGCCATCATCGACGAGATTGAGCGCCTGGATCTGGTCAACCAGACGGCCAGAGTCGGCGACTACCTCTACAACAAGCTCGAGGGCCTGTCCAAGAAGTATCCCGAACACTTCCAAGATCTTCGTGGCAAGGGTCAGGGTACCTTCATCGCCTTCAACAACCCAAAGCGCGATGAATTCCTCGTCAAGGCTAAGAGTCACGGCATCAACATTGGTGGCAGTGGTGCTCACGCTGTACGCTTACGGCCTATGCTTATCTTCCAAGAGAAGCATGCCGATATCCTCATTGAGGCTATTGAAAAGATTGTAAAATCTCTCTAAGTTTCCGGCCACAACCCCTAATGGAGGCAGCTCCAAAATGCACTTCGGGTAATACTCATGTGAAGACACGTCAAACTGTGAGAGAAATGGATACGTTACAGTCCTCTGAGGCACCGACTTAGGCTAAACACTTTAAGATGACGAGAACATGTTGGAATGCGCTTCTAGCTTGATTATGGACACTTGCCTACTCCCTGAATGCCATAGTTGGCAGGCGTCAGCTGATAGGAACGATGATTGTAGTAATGAAACAAATTAACCACTTTGAGGTTTGGCACTGTCGGTTTCGTTTGCTGATGGAGCCGTAGACATGGAAGACGAGTGTTGTGTTGAGGTTAACAGCTGAGGATGAACAACCATCACGAAAGCCAGCCCTTCTCAGCAACTAACGCATTCAACGAAGCGTTCTCGTTCTCCGTACCTCCTGCAGCACCTTCACTGATGGCCCTCACGTCATCCAGCTCCTTGCCCAGGGTCTCAATCTCTTGCCTCATGAAGGACCACGCATCTCGCCCGAGGGGCACGCGCAATGGAATCTTCCCACCGCGGCTGGCTACATGGTACATGGATTCGGCGACGGACTGTGGCAGTGCCCAAGTCGCCCGCGCCTCGGGGGAGTGTACATATGCCAAGAGGGTGCGGGTCGGCGAGTCGGAGGCGGCGTAGGCCGGGTGGACGGGCGGAGTGACGGCACTGGTGGTTGTGTAATTGGTTTGAACGCCGCCAGGCTCGATCAAGGTGAAGTGGACTGGTTATGGGTCAGCGGTCTGTATCGTTGGAGCGTAAGACGAACACACAAGGGTAGCTGAGCCCCCAAAGGAGACAGCTTAGCCAGGAAAACACTCACTGTTCCACTCAGGGCGCACCTCCTTCGCGATGCTCTCCGTGAACCCCTCGACAGCAAACTTGGAGGCATGATAGTACGCATGGCCCGGGAACCCGAAGAACCCGCCCATGCTCGTCACGTTCATCACCAGGCCGCCCTGTCGGCCCCCTTCCCTCGCGTTGTCTTCGCGCATGACCCGCATGGCGTGGACACACAGCCTCGCCGTGCCCCAGAAGTTGGTCTCGACCTGCCGCCGGGCCTGCTCGTCCGTCGTGGCCTCGGTGTCGCCCATGAGCCCGTACCCGGCGTTGTTGACGAGCACGTCGATGCGGCCGAACGCGGCGAGGGCCGCATCCACGGCGTCCCCGATGGAGGCGTCCAACGTGACGTCGAGCGAGAGCAGCAGGATGCGGCCCGGCGGGGAGCCCGGCGCCGACGCCGGGAGGGATATGCTGGCAGGGTCACGCGCCGTTGCGACGAGGCGCTGTTTCGGGTAGTGCTTGGCGATGAGGGAGGCGAGCGCGTGGCCGATGCCGGAGGAGCAGCCGGTTACTGTTAGAATGCATGGTCAATATCGTGCTCTGGCGTCAGAATGAGTGTGACTATGAGTGTGGATTGGGGCTTGAATGTAGTTGGAAGCCGGGTTAGCTGTGTGTGGGAGCGGAAGGGGGCCCATACTGAACCAGACTGCGTCCTCGGGGAGACTGTACGACTGATCTTTGGTTTCCATTGGGACAGTGTTATGCCAACTAGCTCTTTATCGATCGTTCCTGAGTACGCTCGTTCCCTTTCAGACTTTCGCGTGCAACGAGTAAGAACTTCTCACGACCGGCGCCGTGACTTACACAAGGCTCTCACGCTACAAACTCCCAATCCGTCGCGAGCGAGTGCGTGCGAAAGATAAATTGAGATGAGGAAGTGTGTTTCCTCCTTGGGTATGCGCGAAGCTGCCTCGATGAGTCCCCCCGACTTACATGGGCGAGCCTGTCCCTCTTATGCGCCGCTTTTCCATGCCTATCCCTGAACGCCCTTACCCCAAACCCACGGCACCTCGAACAGACAGCCGGCTTCAGCGGAGCAACCGCTGTTATTCCAAGGTGGGAGCCATTTCGGGGGAGGCCGGCTCCAAGGCTCTGTCGCCGGCGCCAACACGGCGAGGCCGGTAAGTCCGGACCCTTAACACCGGACCTTCTCCTGCGCGGACGGCGGGTAACTGCCTCACCCCTGGCGTTCTCGGGTGCGACTTGGAACGTCTTTGCATGCTTCCACTGGCAGATAAGCATGATCTGGCCCATATACTCGAGTCCAAGCAAGGAAATCATCTTTTCTGCCATGGTTGCGTTAGTCTTCAAATATTGTCAGACGCCCCGTGCCGGGAATGGCAATACTGTCGTCCCTGGCTTAGCGCATCGGTCTTGTTCACGAACTGTCGTCAGCTTATCACGGGACGCGGCAAGGCCTACAGGGCGGTATCCCTATCATCAAGCTAGAAAGAAGAAGAAGAAAAGGTGAAAAAGCATGGTGTATTGTACCCAGAAGCGTTTACCTTGTGCGCCAAACCGACCAATACTCGTCTACTGCTCCAAGGAAATGTAGCACCGCATCTAAACGCCACCGCTTATCCCGCTTCCTTGTGGCACATAGTCCATTGAGCGTCTATCGTAGTTCATGCGCGCTGAAAACACAAGCAGATGCAGGATGCAACCCAAGCCCCGTGCATAGGCCCCTCTGTGGGAATCGACTGGAACCACCCACCACCACCCCTAGAACGCCTTGTATTGAGCAAGAACAGACACAAGAATTCTCTCTAAAGAATAAAACGTAAAAGGAAAAAAAAAATTCAAGGGCACCTCCCTATGGTTACCATTAATTTCCAACAAATCAGATGCCAAGATAAGTCGATGGAACTGCCAGCAGCTGTAAGACAAAAGAGTCAACATTGGAGTAAAGAGGATAAACAAGTCCGAGATGAGCCTGCTCATGAACTTCACCACAGCAAATGTCCTAAGCAGGATTGATCAAAGCCACCTCACGGCCCAAGGAGCTCATCACAGACATTGAGTTCTTGGGAATGGTTGAAGCGTCGCATGTGGTGGCTGTCGTCGCAGACGGTTGCGGCGGCGATGCTGCCACGTTTACGGCTGCTTTATGGGCCAGCGAGGGCTCTAGTGAAGCATGTGGCGGACTTCTTTCGTACGGATTGATGGGTCCTTGGGGTGATAATTGCTATAATCCCTAATCAGCTACTTTTAAATCCGTCTAATGCGTGGGTGTAATGCATACCGGTCGGGAGTGGTCTCCCTCAACGATACGTTCCTGATGCCTGGCCGGTGATTTTTCTTCTACACCTGGCGACACTCTATAGAGGGAAGGAGGTGACCAAGAACGCGGGTCTAGTGGACCTCGGCGAAAGTCGCGTGGAGAACCGATAGCAGGAAGTATGGGCCGCGCCGCTGGTGGGCTTGGTACTTGAGGTGGTGCGGCACCTGGCGGCGGACGCGGCGCAAGATGTTGCGGCAAGAGAGGGCGCAGATCCCTCTTTGCTTTGTCTGCTCGTGACGGCCGTCCGCGTTTTTTCGCCATTACGGGGACTGGCGGTTGCGGCGAGGTCTCAATAAAGCCGTTGGACGGCGTGGTGTGCGCCGTGGTGTACGCCGTGTACGATGGTGGTGGAGGAGGTGGTGCTGGCTGTAGAATTCCTGGGCTTGAGGTCGGTCTAGTCTGTTCGGGCATATCCGAGAAGGCCAGTCTCTTGGAGGGATGCCCAAAATCGTCACTCGAAGGCCTTCGCTTTAAGGAAGAAGTCGTTATTGATATGTGCTCCGCAAACTGCATGCACTGGTTCATGTTGCGGCCTTCACAGTGTTAGCAACCTGGGTTAAAAGTTATCTAGGGCATCCGTTGGGTATATTTGATCCCCCGATTGATATCATACGTACCCAGTGGTATCTGCATGTTCATCCAGTCTGGCTCGATATTGTGATATTTGATGAAATGAACCAGGCTCTCGACGTCGATACGGCTAGCCTTGATTATTTCGGCTAGAACGAAGAGCTTGTTGGAGGTGACCATTTTAGCACCACGCATGGTTGATTTCTGCGTGAGGCGGGCTTTCTTACCTTCTCTTCGCGTGTAAATGAAGGGTTCATCGTGCCTAGCTAGATTTTCTCGGTTCGAGTGGGCGAAGGCGATGAAAGAAGATTAGGGATAGAAGTCAAATCAAGCGGCGTCTGGCTAGACATTTGAGCAGGTGAGTTGTCGGCTTTGATGCTGCGATTTGAGGCTGGCTAACGGTAAATTAATAGGGCAGGCACAGCCCGCTCGAAGGACTCGACCGGCGATAGTTGATGAGGACCAAGCCTAGGCAGTTGTGGGGGGCGTTTATCCTCGTGGCCAAATAGTGAGAGCTGTCAAGGGGGTCGGTGCTCAGTCTTGTGTACTGAGGCGGTTCACTTCCAAGTCCTAGGCAGTGTCGCGCGGCTTTCGAGGTTCAAGTTGCAAATCGAGGAAAGAAGAAGCAAAAGCCGTCTTGGTAAAACATGGGCCGGTTTCTGCGGCCGGGAGGGAAAACGTCGGTCAGCAAACCTCGTTGGCCGCCGTAAGGGCCGGAATTATGTGTAGGCAAGTCTGCGACCGACCAAGCTGCGGGAAGAAAAAAAAACGGGCTTGCTGATACAGGCGTGAGAATGGCTGGCTCAAGAGCTGGTCATCACCAGGCTGGAGGGGAGCGGCGGGCAGGTTTATCGAAATGGCTGTACGGGAGGCTAGACCCTCTTCCCTCTGTGTCATAAACAGGGCAGCTCTCAAATACAATGCCCCAGAGTAGCTTAAGGTACCTCCAAGGTGAGGTAGGAGGCGAAAAGCTACCCCAGTCCGAGTAAGGGTAAGTTGTATGCAGTTGAGACATGCAGAATGCATGTATGTACATCAATCAGTGCGGTATCTGCCACCCCCAAACCTGTCGACGACGTAGATCTAAGCAGATCCTGCTTGCACCCGACAACAAAGGCCCAGAAACAACCTCCAGAGACTGTCGTCAAGTTTCTTGGATGGCTTGCGGCTTGAAATGGAATTACACAGCCTTGGGCAGGATGCTGAAGCCCGCCCGCGGAAAGGGGAAACAAATTAGAACGGCGGGGTTTAGAGGAACGATGGCCCAGTCGGATCGTAGTAAGAGAGTATTGCTCGAATAGGTCGTGTGGTTCGTGTCCAGGGGACCCCCCTGAAGCCTGTCGCTTGATCGCCCGCCAGGGATAGCGCTTGGATGGAACATTGAATAGCTACCATTCAAATGTTCCGATTCATGACTACGGTATGCTCGATTAGGCGACGGTTGCTCCAGTCGTTGGCTAGGACTCATGCGAACCGTTTGGGGAATACGGTGACCCCGTCGTGGTGAGGAGCATGCGACTGTGCGCCCTCATGGGTGGACATGATCGTATCATGGTCCGGTGGTTGAGAGGTTAGGTCTCGCTTGTCGATCCGGCGACGGTGACATAGGGCGAGTCATCGTGCACCAAAAAGCCTTCATTAACATGGTACCGGTCAGTCAATATCGCGAGTCAAACCAACAGCGGATTCCTTGTCTCAACAGCCGGGGAAACCCACGCCATGACAGATCAAGCCCAAACGGCCCAGAATCTGACACATCAACGGACGGCGCCTGGTCAAATCGGCTTCCCGCAGCAGCAAAGCGACAGGTGGGTCCGGTGTATCAGACCTGGCCTGGCTTGGCCTGGCCCGGCCGACCATATTTCTGTCTAGAATCTCGTGCCAGGACGGACGGCTTCGCAGGATGCTCAATCATGTCAGTCACCGTTTCTGCGAAAATCGGTCAAACCAGGACCGATGAGTGGCTGGCGCGCGCGCGCGTGCGGGTGATGGTGGGGACGAGTCCGTCCGTCTGAAGCGTGACCACCAGCATGAAGAGCCGATGCCAACTGCTGTACAGAGCCGGAAAGCCACGAGCTAAGGTAGGCATAGGCTTAGGCTTAGGCATAGGCATGTACCGTGAGGTAAGGTAAAGTAGGCCGGCCCACAAAGCAGAAGGTCATGGTGCTACTTTGGTCGTACTGAAAGCGTGCTGGTTGCTTTCCACTTTCAGCGCTCCATCGTATCTGGGAGCCCAGATGACCCCTCCCCCCATGTCTGCAGCATGCATGCATGCAAGCCCGCTGCACAGGAATGGATGCCATCCGGCACCTAGCCGCCAAATATAGTATAGCATGGCGAAAGCGCTGAGCAAAAGCGAAACATGACAGTATACTATTCAAGCGGGTTGAGGCGAAGGGGTGGGTTAGAAACGGGCGGGAAGGCTTGGCCGGGTACGAAGAGATGGTGGGTGTGTCCATCGCTGACGACTCGTCAAAGAAGAGCTGGCGGCGATTTTTACCATGCCGTCGACCTCTGAGCCGCCGACATGACCTGACATCGTAACACGGGCCCAGGATGTTGACAGGGCCTGGCTTCCCTGCTGCCGTACTTGGTGCTCTTCCCCACCTGGCGAAGGGCGTCGAGGAGCTAGCGCCAGTGGATTTTGAGATGCCATTTGGCTCCCGTCTTTCTTTGGCGTTTTGGGCTCCCTCAAATCGCCTCGGTATTGGTCGTCAACGAGTAGAAGGGGCAACCGTCTTGTGCCGGGAGGACTCCCCCAGACTCCCTGGTTGGACATGGCCGATAACAGCTTCCGATTCGCCGCTCCCACTACACCCTCTTTCAGGTAATCTATACACCGTTTCGAAAATACGCAATGTCGTTGAGCGTGGGTTGACGTGCAATCTGCGCGGGGCGTCCTCCGCAGATACCTAAGCCAATCCAGCCGGCAGATGCTGCGCGTCGCTGCGGGCCGCCTGATTCAAACTCCCCATCTGCCCATCTGGCTCGGATTTGGTCGAATCCCCACCACTTGCGTGTTTTGCCGCACATCAAGTCGTCGTAGTTGCTCCTGGGGGTGGTGCACAAGACCGCCAAAAAACAACTTTCCCTTGTGTTGTTAGCTACAGGGTCTGGTTGAAGCATTTGAAAGTACTTACAAGAAGCCCCAGATATCAGTTATTTTACGAATATTGTAGTGAATTTCCCCAGCATTAAAACGTTTGTGAGCGAATAGGGTCCTGCAAAGTGCTTCTATCTGCAAATCGCCTGCCTGGAAGTCGCCCTGCAATAGATGGCTCTGCTCTGGAGTCTGGTCGATTGCCGCCTCTAGGATGGTGGCCTCGCATGGTCGGGCTGTTTCCATATCCCGCGTGTTTGATTGAGGCCGATCGGTTATTGGCCGTCGTCAGCTCCGTGGCGAAGAGTCGCACACCCCTTGCCATGGTTGCTGCGCTCGAACCAGCGTCCAAGGCTTCCCCATTCTCCTGCGGTAGGCTCGAAAACCTGATGCGGCCAGCTGCCAGGCTGGACCACCTGGAGATGGCTTCAGTAACCACATTGGCGCGATGCAGAACCCCCCTGCCCTCATTGGCCTGTACTGCGCGGCCTCTCAGAGGCCGCGCTGACTGGGTCTTCCATAAAAGGATGGGTCGAGAGCGGTGACCGAGTTGCTATTCGCCAATCGACCTTTGGCGGACGTCTTTCTCACCGTGTGGCACAGTCCAACAGTTCATCGCGGAGGGAGGAGCTGCCAGCCTGTCAGATTTGAACCACATTGCTTGCTCTGCGCCTTGAGCAGGAAGACATCTCAAATGCCCGCTACAAGAGGGACGTTGCGGCCAGATCAGAACGACCGGCAGTTGCCACATTTTAATACCTAGACGAGCTCAGTCCCGATACCGACCAGAATCCCTCGCTCCATGCACAATGAGTTGGCATCCCAAGCGGGGGTCCACATAGGGAGCCAGCGCATCAAAGGTCAGGGCTGATGAGACTGGACTTCCCGGTTCCTTGGGCGGTGAGTCGCATTGAATGCATGGCACCTGCCTCGAAACGAATTTGCGCAACTCAATTGACTCAATCAATTGCCACTTAAGAGGCGTTCGTCTAATAGCGTATACTACCTTAGTTCCGACGTCATATTAGTGTGAAGCCACAACATGGTTTCTCGAGGCGACAGCCAAACCAGTTGCAGGACGCATCGCCAACAGAACTGGCAATTGTTTGATTCATCAGCGCATTGAAGGGAAATCATGTTTTTCCCGTCCTTTTTCTTCACGACTATCCGGGTTGTCTAGTTCACCTGCTAATTGGAAAAGTTTCATATAGGTGCTGGTACCGTGGGCGGCCCGGCTTGCATCGTAGCCCTCGTCTTCGTCATGCAATTCGCGGTGTAAGACAGTCCCGGATGTCGTGAAGAAAGTCCCAATAGCTATGAAGATCCTGTGATAGGAGCACCATCCTGCAGATCGCTGCCATGGACCGTAGCTTGGGCAAGCACGTTCGATCACAATTGACTCGTTGTTCAAATCTCCATCGAACTCCTGTATATCAAGGAGAATGGTTCTTTTGTCTCGCCCGCAAAGGCGCGATGCAGGGCTGCACTCGAACACAACTGGTCTTGCGTTCCTTTGGCCGGCGCACTCGATCGTCGAACAGCCAGTTACGATGAACAGGCATACAAGGAGCAGTTACAGTATTGTCCCAATCACAGCACGCAAAGGGGTGAGATTTCAGCTACTCCATAGTCCATATGTCAGGCCGTCTTGTCGGGTTTGCAATACATTGATTCCGCCGGCCATTCTCGCAGCGCACGAGCATTTGACCCCACGGCATTGTCTCTCACGACTCTGCGCTATGTCTCCCCCAACATTGCCCCTTGAGAAAGATCGTGGCTCCGGGTTGGCGTTGCGCTGAAAATGTGTGGGGCGGCTGGGTGCTTGCCCAACCAGAGCTAACAGGAAATACATGCTCAACCAGTCAGCTCAGTGCCATTGACAAAGTTCTCGCCGTTAGACTGGACAATCGCGAAGCATCTTCGGTCTAGACCTAAAAGGGTTACTGACCAAAAGAGCTCTTGTCCATCGTTTCTCCCGTCCGCGGATGCAAGGCCACATGCATTCCGCGCCTTCGTTCTTTTACCTGCGCCTGCGCTCCCAGTGCTCATTGTCAATCTGCGCTCGTCCTTCTACTTCCATTCTGTATTCTCCCATGCGCATGGCCGATTGCTGTCCTCCGAGCCCGAGCCTGCCCTGAGGCCAGTCCCACCCACCCATCCACCCACCCAACACCCGCTGAACCATCCGTCCGCCCTTGGCTTTTGGGATACCTCTGCTCCCCACAAGAACCTTACATTCGTCGTCCGCCGTGCTCCCTCCCTCTCGCCCTCCCTCCAACGCGCCCACGATTCCAAATGCTCCATGGTCGATAAACAGAATGCACTAGGGGAAATGGCCAAGGTCAAGCGCGAGGATGGCGACGCGAACGGCGCGCATCCTGATGTTGGATCGGGTGCTCCCAGCGTGACTCCGGACGCTAGGGATGGGCAAGGCAACTCACCTACCGACGCGTCACTTGGTGGCTCCAAATCGCGCAGCGAGAGCACTGAGCCTCTCTCCTCGGTCAAGCCGCCTCGTCTCTCCCGCAAGGCCTCGCAGAAATCCATGGGCCGGGATGCCCCCCTCTTCGACCACCTGCCCGATGTCACGGAGGATTCGTGCAAATCGTTCCAGGTCATCCCGGACTGTCTGTATGGCTCAAAACGTCTTGGTGCTTCAGACAATGATGCCCTCGACTGTGAATGCCGAGAAGACTGGAGTAGGTGTTGCGGCTTTCCGGCCTCGTCTTTCCCGCCCCACGGTTCGACCCAGTAGGCTGACTACGTACCCACAGATGAAGGACAGAACTTTGCCTGCGGCGATGATTCTTGTATTAATAGAGCGACAAAGATGGAGTGCAGTGCTGGCGCAGACAATTGCGGTGGCGGCTGCCAAAATCAGCGATTTCAACGAAAGCAATATGCGCGTGTCTCGGTGATCAAAACCGAAAAGAAGGGGTTCGGCCTCCGCACCGATGCTGATTTGCAAGCTAATGACTTCGTCTACGAGTATATTGGTGAGGTGATCAACGAGCCAACTTTCATGCGGAGAATGAGGCAATATGATGAAGACGGTATCAAACACTTCTACTTCATGTCGCTACACAAAGGAGAATTTGTGGATGCAACAAAGAAGGGAAACTTGGGTAGATTTTGCAACCACTCGTGCAATCCCAACTGTTACGTCGACAAATGGGTTGTGGGGGACAAGTTTCGCATGGGCATTTTTGCACTTCGAACCATCCGTGCTGGCGAGGAGCTTGTCTTCAATTACAATGTTGATCGGTATGGAGCGGACCCGCAGCCTTGTTACTGTGGCGAGCCCAACTGTGTCGGTTTTATCGGCGGCAAGACGCAAACCGAACGAGCAACCAAGTTACCCACAGCCATCATCGAAGCTCTGGGTATTGACTACGTTGACGGCTGGGATACCTCAGTGGCAAAGAAGCCGCGGAAGAAGCGGCCTGATGAGGACGACGAAGAGTACGTCGCCAGCATTCAAGCTCGAGGCTTGGATGAAGAAGACGCTCGCAAGGTCATGGCAGCGCTTGTGCAGTGTAAGGAGAAGTGGATTGCTGTTAAGCTGCTGGAGCGCATAGACAAGTGCGACGATGAGCGTGTAATCCATTGCGTGATGCGCATGCACGCTTATCAGATTCTCAAGACAACCCTCAACACGTTTATTGGGGATCACAATGTCGTGTTGCAAGTGCTCTCTATCCTGGACAAGTTTCCGCGCTTGACTAGGAATAAGATCCAGGACTCGCACATTGATACGACAGTCGAAGGCCTCATCAAGTCAGAATCTGAGGATGTTGCCTCTCGATCGAAGAAATTACTCGATGAATGGAGCAAGCTAGAAGTGGCTTATCGTATTCGGCGGAAGAAAGCCGATCCCATAACACCTGCATCCAACGCCCCGGAGGACAGAAAGACAGTCCAGGTGCGGGAGGAGGATCGACCTCAACCATCCCCGCGGACAGCATCACCCCGACAGATAGATGCGCCCAAAGGTCCCCGCAACAATGTGCCACAACGAAATAATGCGTATTTTCACAACGGCCCGCGACAACGTCGGCCACCTTTCAATGCACCGCTGCCACAAGGATGGTTTGCAACTAAGGATGCCAGAGGCAATACGTACTTCTACGACAAACAAGGCACGACGACCTGGAAGCGGCCTCTGCAGCCGGCTCCTGAACCTGTCCAAAAAGCACCTTCCAAGGCCATCCAAGAGCAGCTGCTTATTCAAAGCATCATTGCGAAGGTGACCAAGGAAGGGACGCCTAAACAACCAGTCTCTCAACCTTCGCAAAACATGGATTCGCCCGCCAAGGACACCAAGAAGGATAAGTGGCGATCTTTGCCAGTTGAGAAGCAAATGAAGCTTTATGAGAATACGGTGTGTAATCTGGAATATTGCACTTTTCTTTGATCTCCGCTAATTGCGTCTAGGTTTTCCCGCCCGTAAAGTATGTCTTGGACAAGTTTCGCCACAAACTACCAAAGGATGAGCTGAAGCGATTGGGGAAGGAAATCGCAAAGAAACTCGTGGCTTCAGATTATAAGAACAAGCGGGTTGACGACCCCACTGCGGAGCTCAGTGAGAAGCAGGTGCACAAGATCAAGAAATATGTCAGAGATTTTCTCGACCGGGCTGTGCAAAAATATCAGGAGCACCAGAAGCGGAAGGACTCGAAAGATGGCGAGCCAATTTTCCGAAACGAATCGGGAGTAGATGGCCAAGCAGTGTCCACTTCAGCAATTGCCTCGGGGACACCAACTGATTCTCCTCCTGGTAAAGGGGAGGTCACTATGGCTGATGCTGATGATTTAAGCTTGTCCGACGCTGGTCCGGAGGAGTCACCTAGTGGTTCCGATCTGAAGCGTAAACGAGAAGGACTTTCCATGGCAAGGGAGGACTCTTCACAATTGGATGGACCAGATGCGAAGAGGCTCAAAGAGGACACCGATGAAGCAACCCCTCCGCCTCCACCGCCACCTCCACCCATGGAATCACCCATGGATGATGCTATCACGGCTGAGCAACAGGCGCTTCGGGAGCAAGAGGAAGCGCTAGAGAGGGAGAATGAAGAAGCCCAGAGATTAGAAGATGAGGCAAACAAAACCAAGGGCCTCGAGGATGCGACAGCAGCCGTGGAGAAGGATATTTTGGCCGCAAAGCATCGCACTGGAAAGATAATCGAAGATGGGACAAAGACTTCCCAGGCGCCTCAGCCCAGATCTCCTACTGCTAGGCAGGAGGCAAATGGCACTGGCCACTGAGCTTACTGTACCAGCCAGGGCTCAGCTGTAGGACCTAAAGGGTCAGCAGGCTAGGGAAGATGATTTGCGCTTTTTTCATCTCTTGTTTATTTCCTCTCCTTTTCCTATTTTTCTTCTTTCATCTGACCCTTTCATGAAGGCTTATACCAACGGCTGCATAGTTGCTAAAACATCTTGCTTTCTCGGCGTTGGAAGGCGCAACATCTTCTAGGCGGACTGTACCATATGGGTTTTTTTGTTTGTTTTTTTTAATTTGCATGGAGGATGAAAAGTGGGCCAGCAGTATGCCCGCATTGGCTGGCTCTGCCATCTAAAGTGATAGCGGCGTTTGCGAAAAGAAGATTTAACAGCGGCATTGGGCCATCTGAACATTCTTTGTGAATTTGGAAGCCCCCTGTGCGGGGCAGGAAATGGATATCGCCAAACAGAGACATAGTCAGGGATGACACTGGCTTGGAAGCATTCTAGGCGTCCTGGGGTCGAAGATGGTGAACGGCTGCATGAGGTAGTGTGCACAGGGTCCGTATGGGGCCGCCATCTACCGGAGCATTTATGAGAGAACGAGGAACCCGGTCCGCAGAAGCCACTGCATATGCTAGCAGTCTGGCAGCGAGATGTTGCAACGAAACAGGCTTGTCATGATGGTATATAAATGTCAAATAGATGTACAAATAAGGATCTGGAACCGCTGTGGCAGTCCCATAGCGCCAAAACGCCTCCAACAATGCTCCCCCGGTACGTGTCTCAGCGACGCTCAGCGCAGTGAGCTGCTGCTGCTGCAATATGCTTGTCCGTACTCTGGACCACCGCGGATCCATGAGTTAAAAGAAAGCGCTTTTAACACCGTGTCATATTCAATCGTCGTCAGAAGAGGAATCGTCGTCGTCGTCGCCTCTCCGCCGCCTCTTCTTGGAGGTGGGCTGCGGGACATCGCCCTTGCGCATGAAGACGTAGCTCCTGGCCGGCCGCTGCTCGCCCCTCCAGCCGCCGCCGACCTCGCCCTTCTTGTTGCGCACGACGCCGAGGGTGCGCGCATGGTGGTAGCCCGGGTAGGCGTCGGCGCGAAAAGCGAAGCTACGCTCGACCTGGAGGCCGGCGTGGCGGCCAAGGTCGCGGACGTTCCACAGCGTGTAGGGCTCGCCCTCGAAGAGGGTGACGACGATGCTGCCGCCGGGGGCGAGGGACGGGAGGGCGGAGCGCTGGAAGAAGGACACGAGGAGCTCCTGGTTGTAGCGGACCTGGCGATTGACGTCGGTGGACTTGCCGCCCACATGGGGGAAGTTGAAGATGATGCGGTCGTAGGGCGGGCGGGCCACAGACGAGGGGAGCGGCTTGGTTGCATCGATGCCGTACACGACCCTGTTGCTGGTGCTCTTACGCTTCACCTCGTCAGGCTCGTCGATGTCGCCATGGTCATCGTCATCGCCACCGCCATCGCTGCTGCTGTCGCCGGGTGCGGAACCTTCTTTAGCCTTGCCGTGAATGATCTCAACATTGGCCTCGACATGCGGGTACTTCTCCTGCAGCTCGGCGGCGTCCTTCTCGAATACGGTAGCCGTGACGTTTAGGCAGCCGTGATGCTCAACTATCGAGGCCGCGAAGCTGAGGTCGCCCTCGCCGACGAGGAGTATGCGGTCCTCGGGCTCGAAGGGTATAGAGGGCTTGTCGTTCTGCTGGTGGTGCTGCTGCTTCTTCTTCGGCGGCGGCGGCGGCGGCCCCCCAGCAGAATCGCCAGCGGCGCCCTTCTTCTTTTGAGACGGGTGCGATTGCGGGCGCCCAGGCCGCGATCCCGCCTGCTGCTGAAGCTTGCGCCTTTTGCCCATAATACAAACGCTCGGCGTCTAAAGGGCCGGGGTTGCGGAGCTTCGGCGTAGATCAGAGCTGGCAGAGTGGACGAAGGTCGTCCCGCTGGTGTTGAGCCCGTTATCGCACGTGCAAATCAGGTATCATAAGCATTAGCATGGGGGGCTATCACTTTTTTTTTAACTTTTTTGTTTGGGTCTTTCCTAACAAGGTGGGTGTGTACAGCAGCGGCGGAGGGGGGGGGAGTGGCATAAAAATTAACCTTTTTTAGGGGTGCTGCGGCCCGGAGCGATCCGGGCATTTGGGACAAACAAAAGAGAACTGATGGTAAGCGACTGTCGATTCCCATATGTATAGCCCAGATGTTAAAGCACATATTCAATACTCAGCATGATTGTGCTTTTCCTTCTCCCTGCCATGGGCTGGAGTGTTGGAATCCGAGTGACATCAGAATGGTTGGGTGCTATGGAGAGTGTTTGTCGTCGCCGACAAAAGTTTCACGTTAAAAGAAATATCAGCTTTTCAATTCTTAATTATTATAATTGGTAATCTACTGTGTTACATTTTTCTTTGAAGGGGTCTTAAAAATCTTTAAGAAGAAAATCCTTAAAAAGATCTTCAAAACTATTTATCAATATTTCTATTTTTGTTTAATTAATGTTCTTTCGCTCCTTCACTTAAATCCTCTCCAAAGGCTCGTGATGCGGCATTCAACGGAACTTATGCCCACTATAGGTTGGGCCGATGTAGCGGGTCTTGATATCAAAGTCTAGGATTTTGTGCCTCGTCCTCGTCTTGCTTTGCATGCTTGTGAACTACTCATTTCTGAAGCCATTTCCTGAGACACTTGGCGAAAAGAACAAAATTTTTCACCCTCAGTCCGTTTCGAGGGTGGGGGTTGCATGGTCGAGTTGAAGGAATGTTGGTCAGCCTTAGGTGTGTTTGGACAGTTGCACCTAGAGGGTCGTATCGATGTGAGCCTTATACTAGTTTGAAATAGCCATGTCGCATGCATTCGTGTATCATTTGGATCAGATCTTGTTTGTCTGGTGGCGTTCATTTGGCTGTAGTATGCATGTGCAACTAAGCCTTGACAAGTTCCCAAATGGGCTCGTGGAGCCACAGCTAGTGACAAAATAGCCGTAGAGAACATAAATTTCCATTTTGAATGGTCCTGAATGTATCCAGAAATGCCACGCTCGAGACCAGACCACTAGCAGTCACATTTCACCTTGCAAACGCAACGGGCAGCTTCTACTCGGCCGAGGCTTCACTTGCCTCCCTACCCTATATTGGTGCGCACAACACCTAGCCTTTGCCCGCGTCCATAGAACATTTGTATCGTGTTGCATTGTCGTCTGAAGGTGGTGTCAAATATCGTAGTCAACGCTCTTTTTCTCGTCAGAGATATATGCTTGCATTGTCAGGCATCGATCTCCGTTAGCTGTGCTACCTTAACGGGTGTCACACCTAGGCATATCGAATCTAATTGTGAGGCAAAGTAACGGCCAGAACCACTCGGATGGCAAGACGAAAGAAGGCAGCAACACCAGTGAATGTGCCCCGACACCTGGTCTCTACATTGCCATTGGCAACCCATTCACGCTGGCTAATGTACTTCATACATCACAAGTAGGCAACTATAGACCGAGGCAAGCGTGGCTATACAGGCATGTGTAAGGTCATAATGTATCAGTTTGAATCAGAAATCTGTTCCCCGAAAGAGCCCCGCGGCACGTCTAGAAGAAATAGAGAGAAGAAAAATAAAATCTTTCAAACCTTGAGCCTTTCGAACAGATGCTGCTCCTATTGTGAAGAGCATTGAATGAGATGAAAATGGCTGGAGCCCCTCTTGTCAAAGCCAGGACAAGGCAGGCGATATGATTGGTCAAGGATCAGGCTAGGTACCTGTACCAAAGTCTAAGCAATTCAGGGAGTGCGACGCTTTAGGTATCTGCTTCTCCGGTTGATGTCGCGAACCCATCTACGTCCCCATTCCACCAAGGAAGCTGCTGCATGCCTAGATCAGCAGTGGAGGAAGACCGAGATGGAGCTCTACTAGCCATACATGCACGCACGACAGCCCACGCTCCAAGGCCCCGAAAAAACTCCTCCTGTCTGTCCATCATTAACATCAGGGACGCAGCATCTCACGGTAGCCGGATATTTCCACCCTCCGCACCAATCAGCGAGCCGGTACGAGAACCAACACAACCCAAAACGGCTTAGCACGACCAGCCCCACGGACTCGAGGCGGTCCGTTCGGAGGTAGAGGTACACTGGGGAGCTGGCCAGGTACCGGCCCATACAGCAACAGGCGCACAGGTACGGGGGTGGGCCCCTGCACGTTACCTCGATAATTACAGTGTCGCCCATCAGCGTCAGCCTCTTCACTACGTCCGGTAAGGTGCCCGTTGCTCTTCTCAGGTTTACGGGCAAGGCGGAAAAAAGGGACAGTTCTTTTCGTCTCTAAGAAACCCTCCAGAGCAATACCATCGCCGACGCCAGCTTCCTGCGCTCGGCAGACACGTCGGCTCATTCACTTGCCTCGTCATTGGTTTAAGCAGCTTCTCTCTCTTCCCCTTTTGCGGTTGCACTGCTTTTTATTGTTGCGGGCGCCGGCGAGCTTGGTGTGGAAACTTTCCTCTCTGGTCTTGGCCTGGCCTTGTTCACCTTGTTATACACCTTCACCCCAAATACACTTCACTGACCCTTCCTCAATTTCAACATCTTCCCCCGTCTACCACGCCGCTCCCTGGGCTGCTCACATCCAGCCCTGCGCGGCGTCATCCCTCACACTCTCTTCCATCCTTCTCCGCGGGTGTCGCTTTTTTTCTCGTCCTGCCGCTTAGTTGCGCGCCCCGTATCTGCCGGGCACCCGGCTGTTACCAGCTTTTTGCTGCACCCACTATCTTACATGAGCACCTTCATTTCCGCACACCATGGCTGCTGAGAATGAGTCGCCTGCGCGAGAGCCCTCAGTCCGCGGCCGCGGCAGAGGTGGTAGAGGCAGTCGCGGCGGTCGTGGACGAGGCGGCGGCCGAGGTGCTTCCAGCGCCACCGTCTCCAAGTCCGCCACGGCAAAACCTGGTCGTGGAGGCACGCGACGGGGCCGGGCAAAGAACTTTGCCGACTCTCGCGTCCAGGCAGCCTACGAGCGTCAAAGAGACCTCAAGGCCACCTACCAAGCCGTCGCCCATGCCCTCAAGCCTGCTTTGCAGGAACTAGCCGAGCGCAGCATCGACGAGGCCCTGCAGAACCCGGATCTGTACCGGCAGTCGGATGAGCACGTCGCTGTCACCAACGAGCTCCAGCACAACTTGGACAAGCGCTTGGCAGAATTTGACGAACGGCTGCAATGCGATCTCAAACTCGCCCAGGGCACCTTTGACGCCGAGAGATATGTCACCGAACAGGAGTTTCAGGTATGTCTGTTTGTGATTGGAGGTCCGCGGTCGCGGATATCCCAAAACAGCCTCTTGGATCTAACAATGCGGCCACCGCGCTGCCCTCACAGAATGGTTTCGATGAGATTGAAGAGCAATTTTATGAAGGCCAACACAACCGTCTCCGCATTTTGGAATTGCTTGACTCCCGGGATATTCCCGTTGATGTGAGTTTGCCCATATCCTACCATGTCACCTCCTTGTCTTTTCTTCCCCACATACTGACAAACACACTTTTATTCTCAGGTGCGCGATGACCAATATGAGTACAAGGTCATCTCAGATGAACATTTTGACAAGGAATTCGGCATCTTTGAGTGCTACAAAGACGGCCATCTTGTTCCCTACCCTTCGCGGGTCGAAGGCACCGGAATGTGGCAGAAAGCGCGTGATGCTGACGCTGCTGTGGCTACTGTTGTCACCGCTGCGCCGACCAAAGGCAAGGGCAGGGGCCGCGGTATCAACAAGAGACGTGCCCAAGATCAACCCGAAGGTCAACCAACGCCTAAGCGATCTGTTCGTGGCGTCGATGACAGCCAACTCATCGAACCTTCTCCGATCACCCCAGCTCCTGCCAAGGGTCTTCTTGCTTCTGCTGCAGAGGTAGAGTTGCATCCAGACGGGACACCAGCTGATGAAGAGTCAGTTCCAGCATCACCGGAACCACCTAATCTCGTCAATGGTAGCTTCACTGCCGCCCAAGGGAGACTGCAAGCCAAGGTCCTCGCACGTGAAAAGAGTCCACCCCTGCCGAAGAACGCCGCTGAGCCTGACGAGTACGGCTTCCGCATATATAACCAGAGGCCTTCAATGCGAGAGAAGTGGGTTAACAGTCGAGTCCTTGCTCCGCGGCCATTCTTGTTTGAGGACTGGGAGATCGGCTTTCGCGATTCATCGAATGATTCCACTAAGGGTCATACTCGTGCCAAGCGTGGCAAGTACCTCGACACTCCTAACAGTAACGGGGTGCACTTCGACCACTGGTGCAACGGCTACGATTACTCCGCAACCACTGTGGACGACTTTGACAAGAAACTGGTGAAGCGACATGGCATACACCCAACCTACGGAGTGTTCCTTTCCACGAGCAACAACGAATTGGAAAAGCCCAATCATTATGTTATGCCTGGAAAGCCGATTGTTTACATCGCCAATCCTTCAGGCCGCATATCTCATGCCTCACGTTCGTTCCAGAAGACTATGAACCATCGACTCACCGTCGATGCGCCTTGGCGTAAGAAGATGGGCGCGTCACTCCGTCGGTTCTGCAAGTTGGCGAAGATTGAGTCTGAGGACGTTGACGTCTCAGAGTACCTCATCCCTGACGAGGAGCTGCGACAGCAATCACTTGGTACAGCACTGAAGGAGCTGGAGGCCCGACCTCTCGTCGAGGACATTTCTTCCGACATCGAGGATGAAAAACCTATCATGCAGAGCGCTGCCCAAAACGAGGGCGGGCTGACAGCCCTGTCCGTTCTGACGTACGCAACGGCTTTTGTTGAAGCCGAGAATGCCTCACGACCTGCTCCGCCGACTCCGAAGCCTGTTAGATACGATGCTATTCGCGATGTTTTCACGGACTCGAAACCAGCCGCGGCTCCTGTCCAAGAGAGCAATGCACTGGGGCTCAACTTCCTTGCCGAGCTTTGCAATGTCGAAACACGATTGCCCGGCCCTGCAGTTTTGCAAGATACCCGGATGAACGGTTATAATGTTCTGGACTCAGACATACGGATGGCCATCCCAAGAGATGAGCCCATGCCGGCACCCATGAACCATGCACCTCCTCCAGGCATACACGGTGGCCCCTCGGATTACACGCGCACGCTTCTTCCCCAACAACAACAACAGCAACCTCTCGCACAACACCAGCTGCAACCTACAGGACCTGTTTACGGCCCACCCGGCGAAATGCACCATTACTTGCCGCCGCCGCCGCCGCCACCGCCGCCACCCCCTATGCGAGGCCCCGATTTTGGCGCACATTCACTCCCTGGCCCTCCCGGGCCACAAATGCAAGAGCCTGGTGTGTATCTCCAGCACGGTGGTGGATACGATGCCCATGTGACGTCTGGCCGTCCTTTGGACCCGGCGTTCCATTCCCGCCGCCCGAGTGGCTACGCGGCCGACCCAAACTATGCTCGTCCATACTGGCCACAGCAACAACCGACCGGCCCAACGCAATCTCCCGTATCTTCAATACCACCTCCTCAGCATTTCCCACCGGCCCCGGCAACGCACTCTAGGATCCCCTTCGCCCATACCGCAAGTGCCGAGCCGTTGCCGCCGCTTCGGCCGCCCAGAGCCCGCAATCAACCGATGCAAGAAGAGCCTGTTCATGATCCAGGCATGAGATCTGCTTCCCAAGGGAACATACCTGCATTTTACTCTCATCCGCCTCCTGGGCCGGGACGATCATTCCACCATAGTTATCCGGGCCCAGAGCCACATGCTCCTTTGCAGCCGCTTGTCACCGAGAGAATACTTCCCAACCCTCAACAATCTGGACAGGCATACATGACCTCTCCCCAGCAGGGCTATCCAGCACAGATGCTCTCGCCTACCTTTGCCAATCCGCAACTCCTACCGCACCAGATAGGGCAAAGTCCTCCAGGAACACCCCATGCCCCCCCCAGTTCAATACACCGTCATCGTTCGACCCCATCCGGATCTTCAGATGCAGGATCGAACAAGTATCGGAAGCTACAGCCTGCACCTGTTCCAGCCCATCGAGCCTGGTCAAGCAAACCCGAACTGAAGACCATCCCATATGATCACAAAGAGACAGGCGGAGCCGCTGCGCTTCCTAGTTCTGGACCTACTCAAATTAGGGGCTGGAATGTCAACCAACACCGAAAGCGCAGCAAAGTGGATAAGCATGATAGAGGAGACGGACCAAACGACCGAGAAGAATCCAGATAGAGTGTGGATAATTCCCACCAAACAGGCTCCATTGCTGGCAAACAGCCGAATTTCAAGAACATCAGATTTGCGCCCCCCATAGTTGGGCTTCCTCCACTCTATTCAAGGGAGAAGCCAGCTCAAGCGTCGGCATCCGTGCAAGTTCTGGACAGGCAGCATCGACCACCCGGTGACGCCCTCAACAACAAGCCTTTGACGAGCGCCAGTAACTGTCAACCTGTGATTGAGAACAATACGTTAAAGCACCGTCTTCGCCCAAGAAAGCCTAAACCTGCGGAGCCAGATGTCGTCATAGTTGGTGTCCGGCAATCTGCTAGGAGGACGAAGCCGTCAAAGAAGCCTGGCCCCAAGCCGTGCTTGGCTGAGAAGAAGACGGCCCGTAGCAATACGGCTGGAGCTGGTGCGCGCGTTGACCAATCTTCCTCACGAAGCGTTGATTGTTCGTCTGCCGGCACTGCTCAGAATGGCAGCAAGGCAAGCATACCCATAGAGATTCCCGACGAGGACATTTCTGAGAAGCCTGGACCTCTTGCACTGCACTGAAGCATACATTTCTCATATTTCCTAGTTTCGACCAGTACAACATCTTTCCATTTCTCTGTTGCTACTATACCCCTACAGAGGGCAGCAGAATATTTTAATTGGTATTGGGCCTTCAGCTTGATGCAAAAACACGAACATTTCGGGCTTCGTATCTGGCATTAGCCGGCGTTGGTGGATTGCATTTCCTTCTCTTGCGCTCCCCGAAAAAAGCATCACTGCGTTCATTTTCAACTCTTACATATTCTGTGTTGTTGTGGGCAACCGTGTATGGTGGCCATTTTGCGTTTTCTTCGTTCCCCGTGGCCCCCTTCCCCTACTCCCTCCTGTATATCGTATAGTCAGAGCGCCACGAGGGCGCATGATTCTGCCGCCGCCCGGAAAAGGGTATTCTGGCTGAAAACTCGGGACGTACATCAGCGTTTCTGACAAGCGGCGGAAGGGTTGGGAAGGGATCATTGTCACGGGAGGGTTTTGCATATTGGTATTCGAACCAGACACTAGCACCTAACTGATAGTTGATATGCAAGAAACTATATGTGGTTCATCGTTTACGAGTGTTGTTCGTCGAGATATTGCCTAGCACGATGTGGTTAAGACATTAGAAATTGATGACATGAGTAGTTGTCTCATTTTGTTAAGCCAAGCTGAAATGCACAGAGCGCTCCCTAATGCGCGCGCTGCTCTAGTATGTTTACAAGGTATCATCGTCTTTCGACTCCTGAAAGTCGTTGCCCTAATCCCAAATGGCTCAAAACCTGCTCCCCGTTTTAAGATCGTCATTTCTCATGACCCAACCCCTACCGCCTGTCTGACAAAAACCAAGCTGTGCCATGTCCACCGGTGAAAACTCAAGTAGAGCCTTCTCCTTCCGTCCCCTTGTTGTCTTGAACTGCAGGCGCCTGCTGCTGCGTGTCAGACTGTGCAGCATACGGTGGTGGCGCATTCGGCTGCTCCACGTTCTCCTGCTGAGAAGTGGGCGCGGCTCCAGGTAATGCTGAGTGATCAAGGCCCGCCACGGGTGCGCCGACGGAGCTGACATTTGCGGGCAAACCAGTCATCATCATTCCGTTAGGAGCTATTCCATCCATGAACATGCCCTCAGGCGCCGGCATTCCGGGAATGCCCGAGGGAACAAAACCTCCCAGCCCCATAGGGTCTACGGGGGCCATGCCGTTAAGGTCGCCCATCAGCATGTTATTGCCGTTGGGTGGTAAAGGTTCGACACCGCCCAAGGAGAGGAGGCTAGCGCCAAGAGTGCCATCTGGGTGCAATGGATACATCAGCGACTCCATAGTTGTGCCGTCGAAAATGACCATATTTTGGATGGGCTGCTGCGTCCGCCCCAGAACATTGATGACGTCTTGGGCCAGTTGGCCTCCCAGTATGGCTGTTACTGGCGCAATCTCACTACCGAGATTTTGCAAGAAGCTCCTCAAAAACTCGGGTTTCAGTGTTTCGCTTGGGAGCCCGAGAGCCTTGTGCTTGCTTGTCGCAAACTGGGTGAACATCTTCAGGTCATCGCGATTACTCGGTAGACGGCCGTTCTGGATCTGCATGAAGTCCCAGAGAGCTCGCAAGCAGGGTAGAGCCGGGGTGACCGACCGAAGACGTCGTTTCGATTTGGTGTATTCTTCGGGTAGACCAGCAGCGTCGCTAGCAAGGAACCAAGTCGAGTACAGTTCACGTTTGGTCACAGATTCCGTCGTTTTAGAACCCTCCTTCTTGGTTTTGACGTCAATGATAGCTCGTGTACGTGTCTCTTGCTTGAGCTCTGTAGAGACGTTGCCGACATCCCGCTCGATGACATAGTCATGCTCAATGAGATCACTGAAGATGAAGCCATACATGCCATGTACACCCGCAGCGTAGAAGGCTTTGCCATTCAGGCGAGTAGCGGTATTGATAAGATTGAAGGAGTCAGGGTCCAGATCCGTAGCGATGACGATGTCGAAACCGGCAAAATAGCTGGGACCTTTCGTTTTGACACCTTCGACATCGACATTGATCTTGACGCGGGGGTTCAGCTTCTGCAGATTGACACTCGCAGCTTGGGCGCGGTTCTGTCCGATATCGCTTTCAGACAAAAGGAATTGAGCGCCAAGGTCAGCCTCCGTGGCAATGGCGCCGTCGAGTATTGTGAGCGAGCCGATGCCGGCGAGGACAAGATTCTTGGCAACTTCACTGGCAAGAGCTCGAATGGTGATGAGGAGGATGTTTGCGTTCTGGATTCTGGCCTGGGCCTCCATGCCCCATAGGCGGATTTGCCGATCATACAACGCAATCTCATCTTATGTTTGCAGGTTGATAAGCCGGGGCACGACGGCATGGTTACGAGGAAACTCACCAGCGCTGATGACGTGAGGCAAGGCATGTGCTTCGGCACCGCCGTTTGCAAGCATCATAGGTAAGGACGACTGCATCATTGGCAACGCAGCCATAGAGGGATCGGGCATGAAGGCCTGAGAGGGCACCATTCCCGCAATGGCAGCGTTAGGGTCGACCTGGTTGCTGACGTCGGCATAAAGAAGCTGAGGGTTGCTAGGGTCCGCCGCAGGACCGGCCCCTGGATCGATGCCCTGCTGCTCCATTGAAAGCAAGTAGCGACTGAGGGCTACGTGAGAATGTTGGTGGTGGTGGTGGTGGTGGTGGCGAGAATGCTTGATGGTTGAATGGTGTTGACGAGGCTGAGTGTGAGGGTAAGCGTGGCAGAACGCGCAAGATGAGATTTTATGGAGGGAGAGGGGAGGAGAAGAAAGATGAACAGATGGCCTCAGCCTAGTCACCGTGAACTCTTCATCTGAAGCAGTTTAGGTTGCCAATACTGTCTTCATATGGGTGACGGCGTGACTGGCAAGAAGTGTTGACAAGGCTGAGAGGTTCGTGCGTGAGTGAATCTCGGCGGGCGAGAAATTGTTAGTGGGCGTGCTGTTGGCTTGCAGCAACGGAATGGCGCTGCTGGCTGCGGGTGGGCTAAGGTATAGTACCTTGAGCATGGGCCGCGCTAAGAAGCGAGCTGTAGAGAAAGGTACCTTGTCTGGCGCTCTGCTGCTAGCGGAATACATTATTAGCTGCTCAACACCCGCCTCGCCCCATGTCCCTGCTAACACGCCTCACGTTGCTGCAGCGGGCGGCAGGGGCCCCACTAATTCTGGGAATACCAGCGAATCCCCAGCTTCCCAAGACGTCAGAAAGATCCCGCGATGCACTGGTCACAGCGGAGGACTTGGCTCGCAAGGGCACCGTGCGAATCGTGGACCAAGGTGAAGCAAACCCCAGGCATACTTGCGCACTCGGCGCCGCTCCAGCGCAGTCTGAACTGTGCAGGGGACACCATCCCTACAGTACTGTACTCTGTACTCTGTACTCAGTACTCTGGACCTACCCATCCGTCATTCACGGGGCTGGAGCAACCATTCAGACGCCATCCGTCCCCGCGGGCCACTTGGACGTCCACCTGACCTGCTGTCCATCGGCAAGTAATTCACTACCAAGGACAACACAACTCCTGCTCCTCCATAATCGTGTTCATGCTCAACCTACCGCGGGGCCTGTCATTGAGCTTTTTTGTTCGATTCTCCAGACCGCCTGCACCGCGCCAGGCACGTTGGTCCCTGCCGTTCGAGTGCCGTTGGCTTCTGGCGAGCTGGACTGCGAAGGACATTCCCCACGAACCCCTCTCAGCGCCAACCTCGACCTTCTATCGCCCCTTGCTGTGATTGCCCCCAGAGCCGGTTTGCATCTAAGGGCTGCTACCAATTTGCAATCTTGGTTTTGTTTCTTCAACAGAATCCTTCCCGCCGCCTTCCCGCCGTACCTTGCTCCCACAGCCGCTGGGCAGGGGACCTCTTACACTGCCACGCCCGAGCAATTATCGCCTGCATCCTGGAGCACGTTTACTGCAACATCGATTACCCGAAGAGCGTCTCCTTCACTGGAAAAGACTCGTTCCGTTGAAAGAAGCCTTTCGAATTAAGCGTAACTTCCTACTATACCTCGGACTTGTGCATTGTCATCTCGAGTCATCTCCCTGGTTGGCTGGCAGAAACATGTCCGCCAGATGGGGCCCCGGCTCCTATCGGCACCGTCCTCGAGACCGCCAAGATGACTTTCCTCCTCTACCAACGCCTAGGCTACCGTCTCTTCGGACCCTCAACTCTCCGCGCCAACGAGACAATACCGAACCAGCTACCGGTCGACAACAACCACCGCCTCCTCGATACTGGTCCGCGGCCTATCGAAGGGCCGAGCGCATACGCAGTCTAGAGGAACGGGCTTCAGCTGCGGATGAATTTGAGAATTTGGATAATGGCTGGCCTTCGCGTGCTACTCGATTACGCAACGCCGAAACACGTGCGTCCGACTTCGATGACCTTGATCGATCCCTTGACGAGGCCAACTCGCACCTTCGCGCCCTCCTGGATCTCACAACCCATAACCACCTGACGCCTCTTATGCCCCCGCCATTTTCACCTCCGTTACGTTCTCACGACGGGCCAGATGACAATCGCAGAAGCAAGCGACGGAAGCTCGATTCTGAGAGGCCTGTTTCTAGCTACAAGGGTATCCGATATGGCCAATATGGTCAGGTTGAGCCAGGGCAACTCCAGCTGGAGATGGTCAGTTGCGACGGTGGCATGTTTTCGAATGAGACACTCTATGCTGCAGAGAACATTCTCAAGGACGATAATTCAGTATACTGTACCAAAGGGAACAGGTGCAACATCGTGTTACGACACCAGGGAGCTACCGTCTTTACCCTGTCGGAATTAGTCATCAAAGCTCCCGGCTCAATGAATTACTCGCACCCGTAGGTTATCAGTATTAACTCCATGTTATATGCTCTACTAATGATATTGAAATAGTGTACGGGAAGGGATGGTGTTCATAGCGATGGAACAAGATGAAGTCCTTAGTCGGACGGCTCAGTATGCGATTCAGTATCCGCCTAGGCAACGTTTAGCGGCACATAATCAGGAGGACCCCCAAGAGCCGTATAGTAGAGATCCCCGCCACATCATATCTATTCGTCACCACGATGACGGTACTACAAGCCGACGGGCTACGCGCACGTATATTTACCGCACCAATGATGACGAGGAAGACGGATATCGCCTCGCGCAGATGCCCGAAGAATTCGACAGTAACCAGCCTGACTTCAGAATCACAACCGAGTGCAGCGATGCCGAAGATGAATGTGACGGCCCACGCGGCTACCGTCGTACCCCTAATCGAATTGGCTCGCTACCTTTTGAGGCTCCAGAATCAGACTCGGATGAACCCCCCCCTCTTGCATCTGATGACTTTTTAGAAGAGCTTCGTCACCGCCACCGCGATCCGGCCAGCATGTCGTTGACCGAGGCGTGGGAAGCTCATGCCAATGCCACCCAGGAAGCCCTTCGAGCTGTAGGCGGAGAGCTCCTGGTACCTCACGCGAAATTCTTTATCGAGAAGAAGAAGAGCAAGTGCACCATTAAATTCGACCCCCCGGTGTCGGGTCGATATATACTACTCAAGATTTGGAGTTCACATCATGATAGCAACAGCAATATCGACATACAATCAGTTATGGCACGTGGCTTTGCGGGACCTCGATACTTTCCTTCTGTTCAATTACGCTGAAGTAATGAAAGGTGTTTATGGTCAAGGACAAGGATGGCGTACAAGCTGTTTGATGGTGCGGTATGTGATACCGTGGTTGGGTCAGGTTCCAATGTTTTATGGGTGTCAGGCGTCGGGAAGAATTGGAAGTAATATTTGCAGGGGATTACCATGATAGACATGAATGACAGACAAACCTCTTGCAAGAGCCTTCACAAAGCTGTGCAGCTGGCAAACCAGTTTGATATCGCACCGTCCAGTACGAATGGAACCTGGTTCTTGCTGTTACGGTAACAGCTGCAATTGGGACCAATAACGCACATTGCCCCTCGACTGGTTTTTGTTATTGATGTTGCATGACAACTGCTATAAGTCTTAGGATTAGTGCTTGCGATCATCCCACACAAGCTTTTTGGCCAGGCAGACGAAGAAGTCAAAAATGCAAGCACCCCTTGTCGCCCTTCTAATGTCAATGCCCTTCAACTCGTGTATATGTACATCAAAACTGAACGTCGACGTAGAACCTCATCGACTCTATAATGGCGAAGCTCGACCAGGCGCGGGCTTTGGGATGGTGACGGCGGCGAAACCTGCAGCGATCCCAGCCAGGATCGCCCCAAACGCCCTTCTCACTTTTAGTGAGTAACTGCCAGCTGCGTGCCCAGTTTGGAAAGCTGTATGCACTTACAGATTTATGTGAATGGTTATCAAAGCTGCCCGGGATATCGGTAAGCTATTGTTCAAGGAGTCGATGACGAATACACCGCCCAGTCCTCCAAGGCTAAATGACGAATTCATGCCGGGAAGAGGGAAATCGCCCATGCTTTCGTCGTCGAATAAGGCCAGCTTCAACATAGTCAAGCCTGACCAACCTACGACGACGAGAGGTGTGAATAAGGCAATGGTGAAGGCCACACAGCGGAAGACGTATGCAGGTGTGGCAATGACGTTCCGTGACCGAGACATGGTATTGCAGGACATGACTGCCGAGCTGCTGAAAGCGACAAAGGCGGCGATGGAGATGAAAAGATAAAGCCCCCAACGTGTAAAGTCGCAGTGCATGTCGGCCAAGAGGCATTCCGTGCTTTGGACCCAGGAGCGAGCCTTTGTCCACGCAATGGTGGAAAGGACAGCGAGTGCTAGATTGATCAAAGTATAGAAGAAGATGACGGTAATGACCATCATGCTGGAGAGAGAGATAGCGCTGGAGCTTGCGGCAGCCATGACTTGCGTTGAAGGATCGGCTAGACTGGGCAGGATTGTAATCGTGGGCTGATGACTAGTCCTAAGGACTATTTGAAAGAGTAACAACAAGGATGCTCACACGGCTGGTAATGATACTAAGAAGTAAAACGAGTGAAGTTGGCATTTCCTCCGTTCTTGGAGCTGACAGCTCGCATGCTGAAAGCACAAAATCGAATACAAAGTTGGAATGCCATTGTCACTGAGTCCATGAGGAGGAAGGTTCTGCGATGGTGCTTTTTCGGAGGAAGGAATGGCTGCGGCGGTATACCTACCGTGGAAAGCTTGATGCTCTCTTCTTGATGGAGGGTGATTACCTGCGGAAGGAGTATGCCTCCTACACATCGAACGTATGATGAAAGCCGCAAACAATGGCGAGAGTATCCGCTTTGTTGGCTCCATAGAGCAGAAATTATAGATGCTTAAATATGAGCTTATGTTTGGGGAGGGGTTGCTTGTGATAATTGGACCATGGCTGGCATTTCGGTTTCGGCAGTAATCACGGGTACTTTGGTTGCTTTCTGCATAAGTTGCCTACGTGAACGATGGGAAATGTGACAAGACAAGACTCACAAAGAGCTCCCGTAGAGGCTTCTTCTTGACGGAGCCAAAGGCCTACCCACCTGTTATGAGGACTATTTACAATTAGTTGTCTGATCGACACACAGGCTCATGAAGGTAACACCTTTCGAACATACAGACTTGATCGAGGTGTCATGGAACGTTGTACGCGGCTCTTCTTCCAAACCTGGCATCTGGGATATCATGCTCCAGGTTCTACCTAGCAAAGACATTATGGTACAAACGAACCCAAGCCGTCGTCAATTGGCCATCTAACATAAGATCCCACGACTATATGTATATTTTTAATTATTGTTAAGCCATCAAATTGCCGTTGAGGGCAAATTATACATGTTGACATCCCGTTCCTCCCGAGCGGTCGTGACTGTGAGAGGCCAAGTAAGCTGGGCGTATCATCTACAACACTTAAATACGCCAACAACTGCTTTTCCCTGCGGGTCCGGTGTCGCAGATGTGCAAGTGCAGAGGAGTAGAATGAACCGAACTGATTCAGGAGTTGCTGGTCTCCTGCGGTTAGAGGAATCCAGACAAACTGCTTGCCGACATTAGGTTTATAGTCCGTCGTCTTTGGTGCCAAAGTAAGAACTGCGGGATGAACCACAAACGGAAACAAGAACAAAACGAAAATGTCACTGGCCAGCAGGCAAAAGTTTCTTTGTTTACAGCCGATGATCACGGCCCGTTGCACCACATGCATGCATTAGTGTCACTGGACGTCGCTTGTTTTCCCTTCTTGTTGGGGTTCATCACAGCACCCTCTGTAACGATGGTGGACTGTGCCAGATTAGACACAAAGTCTTCTCGTTTGCGTCTAATGTCCTTGTTCCTCTTGTTATTGTGCCAAGTTTCGGCTGCATCAGAGGCGACGCAACGTAGCTATGAATGGGACGAAACGTGGCTGCCGTTGAACCACCGAGGAACAGCAGTGCACCATGCAGGCTTGCATCGTTCATCGTATCGCCGAAGCATGGGGGTTGGCATCTGTGTTGGGCATGCCTGGAGGCGGCCGTTTCGCATTAGCATATGTTATTGAACCGAAACGCGGCAAAACAAAAACATCTTTTCACTTCTTCAAGTGAGAAGAGGGTTTTCCATGTGCTCGACTAGATCAATAGTTTGTCTCTACAGTCCATTCGAGGGGGGAGAAGTGGTGGGATGCCCTCAAAGTTTGCTGCCACAAAGCTTGAAGTCTGAACCAAGACATTTGTGATTCTGATGGCGCGCGAAGCGAAGCGATGTAATGTGACGGCAATGTCTCTGCTGTAGTCGGGGAAGAAACCTGATACGGCAGCCTTCATCCTGCCGCCCTTTTTTGGCTGCGAATGGTGCCACGAAACAGTGGGCTGGAGTTATCCATCCCACCCTCCCCATCATTGGCGAGGTGGGAGGAGACACGGGCCAAGACATGCCACCACATGCAGGGATCTGGACCTGGATTCGACGTCCGCTGGGCCTTGCTAGTCGCATTCTGGAGGGGCATTTTCTCACCTTGCAGAGGGCTGGGCCGCCCATCGCTGTCGAACGGACGAATAGATTGGATGTGCGGAGTCTGTCGCATGAATCTGATATTATTATAAACGGTAGGTTCGTACTGGATTGGAGGGTACAACAACAACCAAGACGATACCTGACCCTACCTACCTCTAGTACCTTAGGTAGTGTACTTTGCCTTGCCTTAAGCTGAGGCTTACAAGTCCCGCTTGGCCACACAGCACCGCGACAGCCCTTCTCCATTTTGCGTTCACATTCACACACACACACACACATTCGCACTCCATGGCCTCCCCTTCACTCGCATCTTGGCCGAGCTACATTGTCTGATGCGCATGGCCTCCCATTTTCCCCCGGGGCACATTACGTCGTTACTGAGTTCCAGTCGTCAACGTGACGTCTCCTCCCTTTGTCGCATTGCCCGGTCAGAAGGTCGAGATACTCATCTCCCCACAATCAGCATTCCGTAGCCTGCCAATACATGCCTAACCCGCCCGCGCCGTCTGAGACCCATTACTCTGTTAACGTCGTCACGCACCTGCTATTAAACACATCTCCCGATCGTGCCTTGTGCGGAAACTCCGTCGGCTTGTCCTTGGACGTCTTGAGTTTCCCGACTTTGCCCCGAGCACCAAGGGAAACTTCCATAGACCTTCCAGCATATGGCTTCATCAGCCAGTTGTTGATGGGCAGCCACACGTACCAGCATCAACGCGTTCCGCTACCACCTAGCCATTCCCTCGTCGTTCGCAGACTATTAAACCCAAGCCTCCTGCGGTGGCGGGTTACGTCTGGCTACACTCAGTGTTTCTACGCCTGAACCTTCAATCTCGCCCGTGCCACTTTCTGGTCGATGCCCCATTGGCTTCCGCAAAGTGCGCAAGACGAATAGTCTCGTTCCGACATCCCGTTGACGCTACACCAAGAGCCTCCACTCTTCAACTTTCTGACAGGCCGTCTTAACTCAGATCAGAAAGGACCCTAAAATTAATAGACTGGCCTGGTGGCTTTCGACTGGCTTGCCGAAAGCTTGGGAGGGGCAAACAATCTTGTCCTCCCACCCAGGTCCACTCGAAACACATTAGCCTGCCATCCTAAGCTCCCACCAGCCGATGGACGGGGCGTCCCCTTGTCAAGTCCCCGGCCAGGGGCGCGATCATCCTCAAGGGTCGACTTCGAGCTATACTTCAGGGTCGAAATCCCATTTGCATTTGCAAATGAGCTTTGATCGCTCATCCCCGAAGCTCCCGCCGCCCACAAGTCCTCCATCCACAACGCGGCGAACATTCCATGTAGAGCCCGGCTCTCCTACAAAGCAGCGCTCTCCTCTCCGTCAATCCATATCCTACACAGATCCGCCCGAATTGCCATGCTCTAGGCCCAGTTCCTGGGACGCTATCGAATCGCCCAAACTACAACTTGGCTCACCCGTGATGGCACTCACAGGGGATAGGAGGATGACCGGCGATGGTACGCAAGCTCGCCGGCCTTCCTGGTTCTCTCGAGGCACCACACCTCCCGCAAACAATGGGCAAAGCCAAGAAGACGCGTCCTCGACGGACACTACACCAGTGCGGAGGCCCCAATCCCGAGCAAGCCAGGCATCGACTCCCCAGATTTCTCCTTCCAACAGCTCGCGGTTTGGCTTCTTTACGTCCTCCATGTCTGCCCTGAAAGGCCTCACTTCCTCTCCTACCGCCACTATTCAAGATGACGAACTACTCAACCTCGACATCCAGGCAGCCCTCTTTCCATCGGGGCCTCCTTCGGACAGGGACACTTTCTCGCCGGCTGCCTTCAAAAACTTGCAGATGACGGCAACGGGCTTGCTGCAGAAATACCAAACTGCATACCAACGACGTACAGCCGCTTTAAGGGACGTGAAGGCGGAGCAGGAGGCAAAGTCTGACGATGACAACGAAGCTGACCTGCGTGCCCACCACCTAAAGCTTCAGTTGGAGGAAATGGCCAGGAAAGCTGCTGAGCAGGAGTCCATTATGCTGGCATTGATGGAGGAGCTGAACCGAGAAAAGAAGTTGAGGATGAAAGAACGGTCAACCAGAGGAAGAGGGCATTCAACAGCTGGCTGCTCCACCGTTTCTGAGGACTTGGGGGCTGAAGAGGACCAAAGATTCAAGTGGAGGGAGAGCGACGCAAGCGCCAAATCGGACCTCAGCTTCGAGACGGACGAAGAGAGTACCGAGGAGGCCAGCGTCTTCTCCCGGTCTCGCAGCCCAACCATTGCAGCCAGTTTATCTGACGCTAGCACAGTCGACATGCCCCCTACACATTCCAAGCCAAGCAACCTTGAGCCACCTCGCTTGCATAAGCAGCTGCCTCCGCAACCCATCAGCGCTTTTCAAAAGCTCTTGAGAGGGATTTCCCATGATGGTACAAAGGTAGAAGAGCATCACGGTGGCACCGATTCATGCAGGAACTGTCAGGGTCAAGAGGTTAGCGTAGCATGGGACACTGTCAGTCTGCTCCGCGACGAGAATCGGGGATTGAAGCAAAGAGTAGGCGAGTTAGAAACTGCAGTGGAGGGAGCACTGGATGCCGTCAACGGACTGACGCTGTAGGGGCATACTTTGTCTCGCTCATAAGCGTTCTATTCTTGTTCGATATTTATGGAAATTGCGTAAGGAGTTTATTCGGGATGGGCGGCGACATGTTTCTGGGCATCTTTTGCACAACATTGAGTGTATGAAAGGAAATATTAAGAGAATAACACAATGAAGACTAGAATACAAGATAGCCTCTCGGCACAATGATATCATTTCGCATCGTGAGGGCTCGATTGTTATCCCCCGCTCTTTATTTCTAAGTCTAGATCAGACATTGCCCAACATCATTTTTGGAGCAGCTGAATATGTCTCTTCTTGTACCGCGTATGGGATCCCATTCTCAATGATCTGCCACAATGCACACCACACTCTCACACATCATGATACTGCCGAATATTCGACCTCTGTAACTCTTGAAGGAAATCAATTGACCGTGCCCGTAGCCGGGGCCTTTATCTTCTGCTGATGGATATATGTACAAAGGGCGCAAAACCCTTCATTCCTCGCTTCCCGCTCTCGCCTCCCTTCCATCTGCTTTCTCGTTCTAGTGGTGTCCCTCGGAGCCGTGGCCGTCACCGTGGTGGCCGTCATCCAGGAAGAAGTACTCATAGGCGCAGTATCCGGCAAAGGCGACGGACGCGGTGCCGAAGCCGGGGAGGGCGCCCTTGAATCGGTTCCATCGCGTGAAGGGGCCTTGGTACCTCCAAGCCTCACTGAAGCAGGTTTCAAGACTGGTTAGCAAAGACCAGTTCGGTTCGCAAATTGGGGGCGCCTATCCATTGACGAGGGGTAGGGGGAGTGAGAGACAAACGTTCGCTCCCAGGGATCGTATCGGGGCTGGCCGGTGGCTTCCTTGAAGGCGCGGATGTTGAAGCCGGTGATGTTGGGCTTGGGTCCGCCGTGGGCGGCTCGTAGTACTCTGTGTTGAGGAGACAGTAGTCAGTCATTGAGAACGCCGTGATGGAGTGGAAAGGACCCTCAAGAGTCAAAGGGCGAGCCATTGGGCCGCAACTCACCTCGTGGCAAGCATTGCGCCGGTTGTAACTGTCTGCGATGGGGACAAACGACTGGGCAATGGAGGTTTTGGTAGTGGGATTCCTGTCGGAACCGACGCAGGCGAGTTGGTGTCGTCGGAACAAAGTAGCACAGCTTCTCCGACACGGTGCGCGCACGGACCACATTTGGAACCTGCTCGGGCACCTCCCACTGGCTCTAGGTACCTCGCCTTGCCTTGCCTTACCTCACCTTACTCGACTAAGGCAAGGCATGTTCGGTCACAAGCCTTTATGCCACCATTTCTGCCAAACCCATCGGCCCTCTTCACTGCAACTCTCTCCCCGCGACCCCGACGATAGAGTTACATCCACGCAAAGCCCAACAACCCCAACCTCAACGGCCGTGAACCAGAACGTCATTACCGATCACGAACCAACATCCTGCAGTCGGCTTTGACATTCGCCCGCCCGCCCTCTCCCTGCAGTTCATCGACAACGACTCCACCTCCCGCCAGCCTACCCACCTCGACCTCCCATCACCACACCTTGCGGCCACGACGAGAGTGCTGAAGTGCTGCCGCCCCTTGGCCAGACTCATTCTTGTTCCCTCAATGCACCGCCCGCGCGGCCGATCGCACCGAACAGCACACTCTCCGTCGCGTTAGAGACCGCACGAGCCAGCCACTTCTCAGCCTGTACCTGGGCTTCCTCCCAACAGCTACACTCACTACTTTCACCCACAAGCTCCGATGCCACCACAGCCTCGGGGCTTCGGCGCCGGGCCTGGTGTCGCCGGTCCCTTCCACCAGCCTGGATTCCCGACCCACGGCCAACCACAAGGCGGTCCTTTGGGTGCCAACCAGTACCTCAACGCGAATGCGCAGATCAATCCTTTCTCCGCAGCGAACGGCGGCGCGTTCGCCACGGCTGGCCTGAATGGGGCCGCGGCAGGGTTCGCGGACACGGGCTTTGGCAGCCAAAGCGCGCGCATGGGGTTTGCTCACGGTCCAGCGGCGGCGGCGGGCCTGCAACCTCAGCATGGCGGGCCTGTGCAGCACGGTGTTTTGATGGAGCATCCCACGATGCGGGCGCAGCCGAACAAGGGCAGGATACGGGAAGTGTGGAAACATAATCTGCACGAGGAGATGGCTGCACTGAGAGACTTGGTGGATAGGTATCCATACATTGCCATGGTAGGTGGCCAGAAAATTGGTCAATGTGGTGGACTGCTTTGCTGACTTCATGCGAAAGGACACAGAATTCCCCGGCGTGGTGTCAAGACCGATGGGAGGATTCCGTGGCAAAAGCGACTATCACTACCAATGCTTACGGACGAATGTGGACATGCTGAAGGTCATTCAGATTGGCATCACCCTATTCAACGAAGACGGTGAAACGCCCCCAGCACGGCCAGGCTCTACAGACATGGATCTTGGTATGGCAGCGAGAAGGGCCGGCGCGCAAGGGCCGCTGCCCTTTTCCTGGCAGTTCAACTTCAAATTCTCCCTCAAGGACGATATGTATAACGAGAAGTCGATTGAGTCACTCCAACAAGCGGGCATTGACTTCAACCTACTCGAGCGGGACGGCATTGATCCCCATGAATTCGCTTCATTACTGATTCCGTCCGGATTGGTTTGCTTCGATAACGTGAGGTGGATTTCCTTCCACGGCGGATATGACTTTGGCTACCTGACCAAATTACTCATCTGCATGCCTTTACCCAACGACGAAGTTGACTTCGACCACAAAATGAAGCTCTATTTCCCGACAACCTACGATGTCAAGCACTTGATGAAGCACGCTATCCGCCTTCATAACTCCGGCCTACTGTCACCTTCCGATCCAAATAGCGCCGAGATTCTTCAGAAGTTTGAGCACAAGTCTGGATTGGAGAATATTGCGGAGACGCTTAAAGTCAAGCGCGTCGGTTCCGCTCATCAAGCAGGCTCGGATTCGCTCCTTACCGGCCGTGTCTTCTTCCAGATGCGGGACAAGATCTTCAATGGTGAGATTCCGGACGAGCATGTTGGCAAAGTCTGGGGTCTGGGCATTCCAGACGTTGGTCTTATGATGGCATCCATGATGAATCAAGCCTCAGCGGGCAATGACTCCAGCAACGCCAACGGCCAGAATGGCGCGCCGAGCACCCCGAATACCGGCAATGCCCATCTCGCGTCCTCTACCCCTGCAAACCAGAGCCACAACACCGGTGGCTTGTCTAACATGGGACCAATGACTCCTGGAGGAGGTGGCGGTGTTTTTGGCAGCTTCGCCTTTGGCGGCAACAGCAGGTAGGATTCTGCCGAAAGATGCCAGTTACCCCGTCTATCCTAGCGCATTTTCAACGTCTCTCCTTACTTGCGTGGGTTCATTGAAAGCATCTTCCTAAATGCAGCAACATTGGCTGGCAACGCAAAACTTCCATCTGAGTTCGAGCCCACAAGGGCTCGCTCAATGGTCTTGGGAACAGCGAGAGGCAACTGGGAAAAGGGTGTCCGGAAGTGTTTATGTCTTTTTGTGTGTTGCGGGTCAAGGACGGGAAAGATCACATTGTAACTGTATAGGTAGTTGACGATTGGCACATTGGGAATAAAGGGGCAAAACAATGCTCTGGTATTTGATACTTTGATTCATGATTTTCGTAGCTTGAAATCGCTTCTGGCTGAAGCGCGGATAGTGACGGTGACTCATACATAAACGCCAAATGAAACAATCTGCCGAAATCAACCACAACGCCAACAATGCCACAAACACCAGACCAGTAAAAAGAGTCATGACATGTGCTACACCAATGCCAAGTGAATTTGCGTGATAGGTGGTGTTCTCGGCCTGCCAGCCATGAGCAGAAGTTCGTCCCGACCCCGGCCTATGAGACTTCTCCTTGGGCATACTCAGGTAATGTAAACTTTCTTGAGGCTATCCATGGAGTAAGTCTCGTCCGTTAGTTGATCCTTCACTACGCCTGGGGGTAGTCCAGCCTTCTTGGCCTGTTCCTCTAACCGCTGCTTGCCATAGACCCTGCCGTTGGGAAGCAGCATAAGGTCATGCTCGACGTGACTCTTAGTGTGGTGTGCATACGGCACGTAGCGTGCCAGGTCGTTGAGCTCGGTGGAGCAGATGGGGCAGACGCCGTGGCCGAGAGTGGAAGCCCCAGACGACCCGTTCTGATGTGATGTGGAGGAATGGCAGGCGGGAGTTTTGAGAGCAGAAAGGCCGGAGGAAAGCGCTATATGGAGCAACGGCACCGAGGGGAGCGCAAGGAGATTGTTGTGAGTCGTGGTGAAGAGGTCTGCGAGTTCGAGCCACCGAGAGGATTTGTATAGATCAGCGTAGGCTGCCGCCGCCGGGCTATTAGGCGGACAGGCGAGGAGGCCGCAAGCCTGTTGGAATTCCTTGGGGTATGTAGTGCGGTAGGGGACAAGATGCTTCTTCGCATGGGCAATGGCGTTCTCCGGCGAGGATCGAACGCGGATCAACTCGATGTATTGCTGAAATCGAAGCATGAATTCCAACTTACTCTGTTGCCGGTTAGTCAAACGCCACCAATTTGGACGCCAGATGGATTGTTAAGCTATGTTAACGACGCACCTCCATCTTCCGAAGCTCTTTCTTGTTCTCGGTGCACCACGCCAACGCCTCGGTGGCACTGCCCGACTTGAGTGCCTCGCGAATGCGGCTCATGCTCACAAAAGTCTCGACGTCAACCAGGTCCGTCATGCCCCTATCCCGAGCCAGGTCGCCGGCACTCTCGTTGTAGCCGTGACGTAGGAGGTAATCGGCCAACAGACGGTCAAGCCTACGCCGGCTCCACGCCTCGTATTTGACATCCTCGACACTCTTCATCGTGTACAGCTCGTCAAGGTGCGAGATGCGGGCAGCGAGCTGGTCGTGAAGGCGTGACTCCTCGTCGGCATGGGCGGATAGCTTGCGTCGTACGCCGCGCATGCGGGCAATCATCGTGTCCAGGTTTTTCAGGACGTCATCTTGCGAGGCGCGGCCGGAGACGGCTGCGGTGGCCGAATCCTTGAGCAAGGTCTTTAGAGCTGCTGTGTCCTTCTCAATGGTGAAATGGGCCGAACGAAAATTCTTGCGGAGGAGCTCGTTTGGGAGACGCAGCAACGACTGATCCTGAACGGAAGAAGCAAGGTCAGTAAGCGAGGCATGGTCCTGGACACGATTCGGCGGGTTGGGGGAATGCGGGCAAGACGGCTTACAAGTAGGAGATGATCGCCGTGCTTGATGGTCGAGTGCTCGTGGTCGGCCATCTTTGAGATGCTAAACGGGCAACGCAGAAAAGAAAACAAGCTCAGGCATTTGGGCCCCTAACTAGCGATACAAGGCTGAAGCTCTGGGAGAGGTGGTTGCTCAAGCACGCTTCGAAGTGACGACGCAGCAGCAGGCTCTTATCTGAAGGACCGAGGTGACGTTTATCGATTGGACAAGGGAGAGAAGTGGCGGGTGCGGATTAACCTCGAACCCTCTGAAGAGAAAGTTATCTTCCCGCCACCAAAACTAGCTACCTTGCCTTATGCTATTCCTGCAAAATGCGCCTACAAGGAGAATGAACTGGATACCTTTGCTAGCATCAGAGGAAATGAACGTCTTGTACATTTACGTGGAAACCGTCAAGTGATATGAATCGATGAATATTACATTGGGTTTCCTACCTTTATCACGTACCTATCCCCACATTACCTAGTGTCTAAGGTGATAGTATGTTAGCTAGGTACCGGTACCTTACTTAGGTACTCGAGGTAGGTATAGCATTGTACCAACCCAGGCACTCTTGTCACACTGAGGGGCCTCTCCGCTCTTGGTATTGTCCAGTGCTTGTAGCAACACGCATGGGGAACTACTACAGAAGGTGCCTCAGTATCCGGTGAGCATTCAGTCCCACAAACCAATGCCAACATCACCCAGCTGTTGATACCGAGATCCTGGACAAGTCTGATACGGTACATGATAGATACATTCTGAACGTGTTCTACTTCAGCAGGTACGCAGTGATCCTCCCACCTCTGAAGGAAGGTACCTACCTTACCTACGGTATGTAAGGTACTAAGAGCAGAACAGACAGGACCAACTCGCACAACCGTAATTGGGATTGCTTGCAGGTTACAGCGCGCACGCGGAACCGGCTAGCGCAGCCGCTACTGGCCCAGCGAGATCACGACCCCGCCCACGATGGAGCGTCTGGGGAGGAGCTTGCTTCTGAGCTACGCCAAAGCACTTGGCTGTCGTACAGCCTTCTCACATGGAAGGCGTAACGTGACTGCACATCCCGACAAGAAGATCCGAAAATACGCACGCCCCCCGGTAAGTTCTATTTGGCTTGTTTCGATTGTTCGGGATGGTGCTGTAGTCAAGTGATGCACTCTAGGATGAGACAGATGATGTGCATGGGGATCGAAGCTCGCCTGCTGGAGCTCCAAAGACTGTTGGTCGCTGGTTCCCTGCAGCTCGGGCAACTCCCAGCCGCTGTACAGAGCAAGGTACCCACCACGCGTTCAGCGAGTGGCCGTACGAGTTGTCAGCTCCTTCAGGGCCAAGAAGTGCATGTTCAGACCGGTTTCCTATATGTGGAATCTTGTTGACATTAATCAACCTCCGACAAATAAGGTCCATCTTCGAAACTGGGAGGCAAACATAAGGAAGGTATCTACCTAGGTAGCTTGGAAGCTCCTAAAGTCGTAGGTCCTGTACAGAGTAACGAGCCGGGAATCGCCTCCGGCATCCCTCCTCCCCCCCCCCCCATGTCTTATGGCTGGCCAGCAACCTCAGAGGAAGGGGCTGAAGAAGGGACAAACCAAGGAAGAATCCAAAGTACCCCTTCACATTGTTTGGTGGGGTGAGGTACGCGCGAGTCCTACGCGCGACCTGGCAAGGTGCAAGTGTGCCGGGGTGGGTCGTCTCATTGGTTGCAGCTACGCGGCGGCCTCAGGCACAAGGAGCAACCCACCCCTTTATTTATCTAAGGAGCCTCACCCACTTTGCACGTGTTCACATCTCCTCCCGCCCCCGTGACCTGAAGTCGTCGCCAACAACCATCTCAATCGCCTTGCGCCTTCGCCGATGATGCAGGCTTTTCCCAGCACTCTAGCATAAAACTTGACGGACCTGCTTTTGCCAACCCCAGTTGTCGTTAGACTACCAACGTTTTTGAAATTTTTTCTCGCCCTTTCGCGAGCTTTTTCTACGGGACAACGTTCGCCACGCTTGCTGTCGACTTACATTGGTCCTGGGCCGACGCGATATCACGAGATTTATCACGGAAACACGTGAGTTGGGCAAACCCGTGATCTGCTCGCGCAAAAGCACATGATCTGCTAGGTATGTCGTCCCCATGCACCCATCGTCCCTTTGCCACAGCCGCTTGAGCAATCGAATCCATCACAAAAAAAAAAAAAAAAACAAGAGCGCAACGGCAAACCTCATTTTTTTGCCACAATTTTGGAGGCAAATCTATGATGAGGCTGCGGGCGGTTTACTCCCCCCAGCCGCCTTGCCTTTGCATCGCATCATGAGAACTATGGAATTATTTGGGCAAGCGCTCATATCCTCTCATGTCGCGCCTTGTCTGGCTCCGCGTTCTATTCATGACGCTGCTATAACAATTGCGAGCATGCAACTTTTTCTTCGATTGTCTGAATTCAAATGGACTCCGGTTTCTTCATGTGCATCCACGTAATAACCGTCAATCATGAATTGCTTGTTGGGCAATTTGGTGTCGTCGGGCCTGGGATGAACAGCTTTTCTCAACCCGTGATTCCCATTGTCGAATATTTCATTTCTAAGACTTTCACACCGACCTTGATTGCTCACTTCATCTCAACGCTTCGCACCTGCAACTGCCTCGCTAGCCGAAAAGATGAACGGATACTAACCTTGACCTTAGACGGACTTGGCACGCACTCGCCTGCAAGTAACATCTCCATCTCGACAGCTGTGCCTGGAGTCATCGACACGTCGAGGAGCACTTAGTCTGCGGAACACAACTAGAACACACGCGTCATTCCTTAGGCCATGGCTGATCAAATTGCACCGGACCAACCTGATCTGTCCGCTCTCACTGGATCGCCCGGTCAAAAACGCAAGCGCGACAGCAACAGCCCTGACTTGCAGCGGGCGAAGCGACCTGCCCCTCCAGCAGCAATGTCTGCTTCTGCTGTCGACACCGCAGCATTTATCGAGAATGCCATTGAGGCCACTCATGCTGCTGCCGCAAATGGCGTAAATGTGGCCGACTTCAATGCCCTGCAACAAGCCGCTGCTGCCGATCACACTGAGTCTTCAGATCCGGCCAATGCTACGAGCACGGCCCAGGCTGCGCTCGGAATGTATCCCACACTTCACGTTCCCCCATCCACAGAGGAACAATTTGCCGCGCAGGCAGCTGAGGCGGACCACGGCCACGACAACACCTTCAATCCTGACGTGACGCCACCAGACGTTCTCTTGGAGGCAACCGTGAATGCGGCCAACCATCAACCGCCACCAAATGGAGTGCCACCTCAACCTCCACGGTACTCAACCTCAGCTACACCAAATCCTAAACCCAGCGTCGGGTCCGAGGAATGGCACAAGATGCGCAAGGACAACCATAAAGAAGGTGAGCAGTAATTGAGTTTTGGTGTGTTGTGAAAGATGAGGCTGACAAGGAAGCAGTGGAGCGTAGGCGAAGAGAAACCATCAACGAAGGAATCAACGAACTCGCCAAGATTGTCCCCGGATGTGAGAAGAATAAGGGCTCTATTCTTCAGCGTGCTGTTAGTTTCATTTCTCAGCTGAAAGAGAACGAGCAGCAGAACCTTGAGAAATGGACGCTCGAGAAACTCCTTACAGAACAGGCTATTACGGAGCTGAGCACGTCCAACGAAAAGCTCAAGCGAGAATGTGAGCGGCTGTATCGAGAGCTCGAGACGTGGAAGCGTGTGGCCCAAAATGCTGGCTTGGAGCCACCGCTACCCAAGGAAGAGACGTCAAACGCCACGCCGTCGGCCTAGGATGCTGACCCAAGCCTGGCGTCGTTTCCCCTGCGCATTACACTTTGATTTGATTGTAGCTTATACCCGTTGCTTCTACAACTCTATTTTCTTCCTTTCTTTCTATTTTCTACCTTGATTGGGTTCTTTGATCGTCTGTTTCTTCGATTCGACCGCTTGCTGTCGTATCATATCCAACGAAACGTACGAGCGGGTCGTGTTGCTAGGTTTATGGGAGTATGTGTAGCATTTGCCACGACCACCTAATCAGGAGACTATACTCAGAAGTATGTCACCCTCTTGGAGAGCCCGCAGGTCGTACGGCCGAGGTTGCTTTCATCGTTCTTTTTTATTTGGGGCGATTGGTAGCTTGGCGTTGACAGGTAGATTGTCTAGCATTTCGTGGAGGAAAGTTTTTTGCCGAAGGTTACGGTAGTATTGAGAAAGGCTCTGGAATACAAGTTTCCGCATGGCACCACTCCCATTGCCTTCTTTGGTCCGGATCCGCGATCGACTCACCGCATCCGAGTCAGAGGTAAGCTGTGAATTTGTTGTCTGCTTACAGCCCCTCTTCGGATGATGCACTCGGCAAGAGGACGGCATGAAATGGAGGGAGCATCCATCGTCCCAATAGCAACAATACCACAAATTCCGTCGGACAATTGGCCAAGGGGTCAACGCAGATAACGTCAAGGGTAGTGATATTCCGCCATCCGCTTTGTAATCACTCCATTGCGCCGGACGAACCAGCCGAGCAGAACACCACGCAGCAAACGCCGGCGCATCGCGGCCGTGATCGTCCCATTTCCCGTGGAAGCGAGGTCCACCAGCTCCCGCTGACGTCCATTCAGTACCCACACAGTTCCGGCTTTTGACATGCAGCTCGTGCATCTGGGAGCGATCCAACTGCCAACGTCGTCTGTCTTGTCTTCTTCTCTCCCCCACACACGCCCCCTTCACCGCCGTTGTCCCAAGAGCGGAGCTGGCTTACTCGGCGAACCTTTCCACAGATGCTTGCTTGGGAGGGGGCGTGGAAGATGAGATATGCGCTTGCCCTTGCGCTTGCCCTTGCTCAGAGGACGTGGGAGATGCAACGCGGCCATCTCAGTAGTGCGAGTGTCTTGCAGGCCAACCAATGTACGGGCCGGTCCCGATTCAACCCTTGGCAAAAGACCAGTCAATCCGTGGCATCCGCTCGCAGGATTTTGCTTCCACCCTTTCACGCTCACCCCCCTCTGAGTCGCTCATCAATAGCCCTCTTTGTGGCTGGCTGGAGAGAGATATAACCGTCAGCTAGGATTGGCCTCCTGGGTGCTTCTTATCAGCGGAACTCGTCACGCCGGGAGGACGTCGTACGAGACGACCTTTCTGAGAATGGAGCTCCTAAAGGAGGCATGCAAGAGTCGAGTGCTGTTTAACGCCAAACCCCTAGACGCCCCCCCCCCCCCCCCTTCCCCTAGAACATCCCGTTCGTAGGCGTGGGCGTGGATTATTTCCGTCATAGGATTTGTATTGATCCCGGCTATTTGGTTCAGTATGGGTCACGGGGGTTCGACGGCCAGCAG